>JAHLJT010008756.1:14943425-14965095 GCA_031308135.1 Acheta domesticus | reverse complement strand
AACACTGTTTGATGTACTAAATATATTACTTTGATGTACTGTTTGATGTATTAAATATATTACAACACTGATGATGATATTTATTACTAGAGTTCCAATGAACAAAATCTTTTCAAAATCTATTTTCAGTATTTCAAGATCTTAGAGATAGTATAGTCTTCTACTCGCGTATAATGGCTATTATTCACACGTAAAAATTACAACACGAGCGACGTACGAGGTGTGTCGTAAACATCAACTTGTGAATAATAGTCATTAATAGGCGCTCGTTGAAGAAATACTATTCCACACTTATCAGTTTAAGTTTGTAGATGTTTGTAAAACGATACTCGTATAAGCCTATGGCCATACGAGCTTTTGGCGCATTGTTACACTTCAAGTATTTTACTCCGTGGATAAACAAAGGAAATATGTTCAGACGTTGTTTTCTTGTAAATGATTAAAAAAAGTGATGGGGTGCCAAAGTTTCGGCAGGCAAGCTGCAAAACCGCTTCACAAATTGGATCAAATTAGGTTGCATTGTGACTAGAAATATTGCCAATATTAGAAACCGGCGTCTCCTGGATAGGTAACATTGCTTTGATTCCGCACTTGTGTTCAGTGAATACACCTCAACATCTCCGGTTTGTGAGGGAATTACTGCTGATTTGGTCGTTTATGAGTTTTACTTTCTCACTACCGTTTACGCAGTAGAGAGAAAGTATTTAACGTTGCGAGAAAAAAGCGAATTTTCGGCAAAAGAACTATCTAGTTTTGTGGGTTGAAACCTAAAAATCTAATGACTGCAAAAACATCCCTCCGTCCGTCTGTGAAAAAAAAAGCTAGCGGCTAAACCGTTCAGCTGATTTTCTCGAAATTGATGTCCCCCAATCGATCTCGTTGATGTCGCGGCCCCTTGAATTTGAAACCAATATTTTAATTTTGGGGGAGGAGGGGTATTTTTGATGTAGCCCCTGGTACATTTTCAAAATTTTCAAACAAATAGCTCCATCATTTTTATTAAATTTTTGTTGTTGTATAGTGGTGAAGGACGTTTAAGAGAATAAAGAGATCTAGAGATTGTTTCATTTTATTTAAACAGCAACCCTATATGCGGAGAAAAGAGCGCGAATCATATTCTGTATTTAAAATACAGTACTTCTCAGCATCGCTACCAGAATACAGCCCTGTCTGGACAGCAAACGGACAGACCCCCACAATAGCGAAGAATTGTAAGAATTCCCAGGAGAAGTCAGTTCACTTTCTTTGTTGAAACGCATGCCAAGAGCAGAAATTGGTAGCTGTATCGTTTCTACACGAGCAGAGAGTAGTTTGCGCGTGGTCACGGGCTGTTAGTTTTCATTCAAATATAAGTGCAATTGAAAATCTTCGCTGGCCACATAAGGTTCTTTGAAAGCTATGAATGTTGGCATTCACACATGGCATGTTGACATGTACAACGCATGCAGACTCTAGCTGACGGGAGGCCGCGAGATTTAGTAAATACAACACCGAAACAGGAGACCTATAAAATCGTGCTTGAAATATTACTGTTTTCAAAGAGATTGTAACGCTTGCATGAGCGGAGGAAATAATTGTTATATTGCAGGTGGCTGACCTACGACAGTCAAAACTCCAAAATTTATCTGTTCCCCAAAATGCTAATGACTATTTTGATGCCTTATCACGACTACTTACAGGTTTGTAATTCCATCATCTGATATGGACTGTGGCCCTTAGACTCACAGTGTTCTTGCTTTGCCTTTCATGCAAAGCATGCGGTCCCCTACCTGCTGCGCCCGGTATTAGCAGAATGAACACGGCCCCATCTAGATAGCACTGTTCGTGGACCTGTGAATGTCCTGGCAAAACTGGCCGCACAATGTTACCGGCAGGAAGATAGGCACTTAAGGAATGACGCTGATTAGGTGCAACGCGTACCTTTGTCAAACACCACGCAGGCCAGGAAAGATAGAAAGATGATTCATGGTGGGTGGGAGTGCCCATCAAGCCACAAACAAGAGTTAACTTCCATGCTCAAAAGGCATTCAAACCTGAATCCCTTGTGTCCGAATCGTCACTACGCTGCCCCATTAGCTATCTCTGCCGTCCAGACTGACACGGAAGCCCTTGTGAGAAGGGTGCAATATTCTCATATTAGAAGTGTAAACCATAAATGAGTGGGATTCACCTTTAGTGGTAAATTTAGAGAAAAAATTTCCTTAAGGACATTTTAACGGTTTTTCTTAGGGAATTGTGATTATATTACACTTTTGACAAACAATGTTAATGTTTGTTTCATACAAATAGAAACAACACACTGTGTTAACTGGAAACTACATTTTTTCTCCATATACTTTATCTCTGTCAATTTAAAATAAAGACGGAATTAAATTTAAAATCTAAATTTTCTTACAACAAATTACCGCTTACTCATCTTAAACATGTAATGGTTGAATAGTAAACCAGGAACTATATTCAAAGGGAATAAAATATCTAACCTTTTTCCATAACTTTTAAATTTGTTACGGTTAAAACTCCCAGCGCTATTTGGGAGAGAAGCTTGAGTTCTCTAGGCAACATTGCGGAAATGGAAATCGGCGCCGAATAATGAAGGGCGACAGAGTCAAGTGTTGGCAACGGAGCAGAGCAACTGGCGCAGCGGCAGCGCCCAAAGCTCTTCTGACAAAGGACGCTCTGATGACACTGCAGTTACGAGCACAAGAGGCGGCGCAAGATGCTTATGTTCTCAGAACAGGATGCAGCCGTGAGTTGCATCACGTGTGATGGAGCTTCCTGTAAACGTCCGCTTAGTATGCCGTATGTGATAAATATAGTTGCACAGCTGTCTCGCGTATCGTTTTGCTCTTTAGTTAGATACACTTTTAAAAACCTTTTATAATACCAAAAACAGACAAAGAAACGTAGTTTTAAAGCATAGCAATTCAAACTTCAGTATTGAAAAGAATAAAAGTCAAAATCCATATACAATACAATCCATACACAAATTTTTAAAACATGGCACGAAGCTATAATTAGGAATGAAAACGATTCTCTCATGAGTACTAGTCTATGTAGCCTTGCAGTCTCCTGTCCCTGTTCTTATTAGTTTGCCTCGTGATGAAAGTGTAATAATGTTTCTTGATACTATTGCATTGTTCAGTTCATATTCCAACTGTGAAATGATTGATGACCTTTAACTTAGGCTAACGTAAACTAACTAACAATGCATGTAAACTTTTTAAGTTAAAAATATAATGCGAGAGGAAGCAAGATGCATATGATAAGCATTATTCCAAATCAGAAAAAAATATGTATAAAGAATTAAAGTGAAATAGGATGTATTATATTTCTGTAGCTAAAATTATTTCTAATTTATAATATATTGACGCCTATACCTAGGGATGGTGTATTGTTTATTTTAAAATCATTGATCACGAAATACCCTGTGGAACTCCAGCAGCTGTGGCAGCGGAGGTCGCGACGGGCATCCAGCGAAGCAGGTGGGAGGGAGAAGGAAGAGGAAATGGGAGGGCAGATGGAGGCGCCCGAGGGAAATGCCGCGACACGACACTCTCCCCCTTCTCCACTCCCTCCCCCTTCCCCTCCCTTTCCGGGTCAGCGGGGAGACGCAGCGCTGGGGACATGTGTAGCGAAATAACGCTTCATGTCCTGGTGGCGGGAAATGTCAACTGATCGATGTCCTGGATATTCAATCCAGTGCTATCAAAAACGGACACATTTCTCTGCACGTTGTAGAGAAAAATATATCCGTTCCTTGGAGTTGGTATCATATTTTATTGTTTTATATCACGAATGTTTAAACACAAGATATTTGCGTTTATTTACATGATATTTAAATTCACTTGAAACAAACATTAGGGATTTAAAAGCGCTCTGAAACACATCACGTAAATTCAGCAATAAAACACTTTTTTAAATATTTTTTCATTACTTGCTTCATTGTTTATTTTTTAATCATCATATTCCAAACATACCAAACCAAAAATGAACCGTTTGGGTTCAAAGCAAATCATGTAAACAGTACGCAGGGTCCCTGGAAATAAAATAAAATTATTGTTTCTCAGAGTTCCTTTCGGCAACATTTTTTAATTACATTTACTTAGTTCATCAATTCATTATTTATGTTTTGTTTTATTTCGATCTTTAATTTACATATTCAAATTAATACCAGAAAAGTGATATTTCAAACAAAATTTATTTCTAACAGGGTGTAATTACAGAGGTTGACATTCAAGGAAAAATATAAAGGAAGTAAATGGAAGGAAAACAAGGTCTTTTAAAAACTAACGCAATTGTCTACGTTAATATAAACACTATTAGTTTTCAATTATAGCACATGTGTGCCTTTTAACACTAACATTAGTTTCACAAAGCGAGGAGAGCAGGCGTTACTAAAGAACGACTTCTGTCGATAAGGGAGAGTAGGTCGCTGCTGCCCTGCTAAAGGAGGGGGAAATGCAGGGGCCCAAGCGACTAGGGGTAGTGTGGAGGATGGAAGGGAAAAGAATAGGAAGGGGCGACAGGATGTGAAAGAGAGGGTGGCGACGAGGCGGAGGGGGGGGAGGGCGGATTCTCGACGGCGAACGCGGCGCGCAGCTCATCAGCGGAGGAATCTACGTGACAATGCGCGGAGCGGGGGCGAAGGGGGCGGGCGAGCAGGCGGGGTGGGGGCGGGCTAATAACGAGGAGCGGGAGGCGCTGGGGCTGAAAGTTGGATGAGGTGGCTCCCTATTTGCATTTCGCCTAACGCGCTATTGAAAGATGCGGCGCGGGAGGCGCGCGCCACTCCCTTTCCTCCCTGTCCCATCCCCTCCCCTCCCTTTCCCCTCCGGCTGCTGTCAGAAGCAGCCCCTTCCCGGCCGACGACCGCGCCTCCGCACCTGGCACGGCTCCTCCACGCCCCCGCCCCTCCCCGCTCACCGGCGCCGCGGTCCATCACACCTCATCCATCACATTTACCCCGCGGCCTGACGGTTTTCGCTTTGTTTTCTCTTTGCAGCGGCGACGTCGATCCATGCGACCTGCGCCTGAAGTTTCATGAACAAGTGGCAACTAGTTCTGAGGACGAAAGTGAAAGGCGCTGCTCTATGTATTCCCTCCGGTTCGGAAAAAACTCGCCTACACCAAACGCCTCCAAATGCACAATTGAATATTGGCCTACATTAAAATGTTTGCTACATTTTTTATTTTAATTATCATATGCCACGTCGTCATTTTCTCAGATTCACTTTTACAATATTTTAAATCTTCGTTTATCATATAATTACTTGATTCTTTGATGTTGACATTTCAGTTTCATTTTTCATCTCTACTCTTGCAATCGTCTTGTTGTTGTTGCCCAGAGAAAATCCAGAGAAAGAGACCTCACCTGTTTTCTTCTGCCGATACCTCTTTCTATCGCTACTTCTCACTCTCACTCCTTCAATGTTTCTTGTATCTTATCTTGTCAATTTCACTCCCTCTAACTATCTTATGTCAGTTTATCGTATATTCACTTAAGAGAATACTTTTTATTTGTGTAAAATAAACTATTTTATTACTAACACCTTATTACATAAACAAATTTGATGATTTGTTAGTCTGCTAGATATTAAATGTACGTTAGTTCCATAAACGATGATGATGATGATGATGATGATGATGATGCTCATCCGTAGATACAATATACTGCAAAAATTGACACTCAGTACAAAAATGCATTCGTTAATTGGTTTATCCTCTAACTAAGATAAAGTTTTTATTGGAATATAATGTCTGCTATATTGTAATGCAAAAAGTACTCCCCCTTTTGTGCCCCACACGGGGCTGCCAATGCAAAAGTACCCACGGGACTTCCTCTGGATTCTCTATCTATCTGACGTTACTACCGAATATTACTCTGCTAAATCCCGTGATTGCAAAAAATTTATGGGTCGTGGGCGGTGGGTGCCTCCGTACGGACCAGGCTGAAAACAACATTCAAAACAACAACAGTTTCCAGGAAATATGCTACTGAAATGAAACACGGTGTTTCCTTTTAAACATGAAAACAAAACTTTAATCAGCGTTTCTTTTAACTGCGGCAACAATGTAAATTTTAATATAGGTGCTCTTGGCGTGATTGTTACGATTCGCTCTGTTTTATAAATCACAATTAATTCTTATGCTAATCTTTATTTATCATTGACCAGCTGATCATGAATGATAATTAATTAAAGGAATTCCTTGTAGCAATTGAATTTTATTAATATTGTGCAAATCTCGTACGTACATACTTATTCTATACTAATACACAAAAAATGAAATTAATTATCCTTGCTTAGTATTTGTTAAAACATTCTTATCTGGATTAATGTTACTTTCGACTATTCAGTTCCGTACTCTCCATTACTGTTCACATTATTGTTAAAAATCGCGAAACCAGCTTGGATTCATGAATTACGTCGCGAACGTTTGCTGATGCGCCACTTTCCTGCGTTTGTTGTTGAAGAACCGCGCCGTTTCCACTTCCCTCGATGTACACGCGCCTCCTCGCGTGCGTTGCCGTCGGGTCTGTTGAATCTCGTGCGGCTCGTCTTCTTCAATTAATCTCCTTCCGTGGAAAATCCCATAAATTTCCAGAATGTTCCATTGAAAAATCACTAACAAAATAACATAAACTTCTTCTGTCTTCAATACGAATACGTCCCGTTTTACTACACGTTCACAGTTCTTAACTGAATGCTCGATCACCACAAAAAAATTACAAGTCCCAAAAATAATTATGAATTTTGAATCGGACCGACGTGAATTCGATGTGCTTTCCACGGCTTTCAGAACCCAACTGTCTCAAAAACTTGCGTCGATTTAACACAACACCTTTGTTTTTCAAAAAAATGCCGACCACCTTCTTTCGCTTATTCTCATTGTCGTCCTAGAAAATTTTCTCAAAATATCCATTTTTAAGAGTTTCGAACGGGTTTCGGGTTCATTCGCTTCGTCATGCATCCAATGTCATGATTATCTTGTTAAAAATGCCGTTTTCTAAATATTTATAGCCGAAAATCGTGGATTTCTATGTTGACGTTATGCAACATGTCTTCGTTTGTTTCATCATCTTCTTACGTTTTAATATTTATTTAATAATACATTCCCCAGTGTTCTAAAATTCAGAAACCCAGTTCTAAATTCGGCCGAAATTATCTTCCAATGAATCCCATTATCTCTCATTATTTAATTCAGTGTTTCTTCTTAAATTTTAATAAATTCCGGTTTGATGCTTCTTGGAAAGTACGAATGGTTCTCTTTCCGAACTCGTTTTTCTGTGATTTTAAGCGAACCCGCTAACCGATCGTGTTCAAACAACATGTATAATATTCCACGACATTGCCTCTATTTACTTGAATAGTCACAGTTTCTGTACAATTTCTCACAAACCCTAAAAGTCCAAAATTGTCCACTTCATTTTTAACACGCGATGCTCTTTTGTTGCGCTGGTATCGATTATCGGCACACTTTGTGTCCACCATAGACTATATCTATGTACCTCTAATGCATACATTATGTGTCCACACAGACTATAGCGGGTGCATTGTTTACTCTGTGGCCACTAATAGTTCTCAGAGATGCCTCATAATATTAGAAATATTACAGTAAAGATAAAAAGTCTCTTGTTACGATATAATCAAAATCATGTCAAAAGATCTGTTTGCGATAGAGCACAATTTTAAACAGTGCACCCTTCGCTGGCCATTCCTCTTCTTCCCTTCTCTGCTACAGTTCTCTCCTTCCCTCATCCACTTCTTCCACCTATTCTTGACCTAAAAGCTTGAAAACGGTTTTGCTTGAAACGAGCTGTTTAAGCTTCCGCTGATCCCCTACCCCTCGGGGAGGAAATGCCCCCGTTGACCTCAGGGAAATGAGGCATCAGAATATGTTAATCCCTCCCCTACCGCAGCGCCACCCGTCATTTCCTTCCGTGGCTCGGGAAAAAAACTCCCAAAACGGTTACAGTATTATAATCTTTGGTTATTTTTTTTATACTTTTTTCAAAACTTTACAATGATTACACCTCCTGACTTCTTGTATATTTTATCATCATGTTTGTAATATTTATAACTATAAATCATCAATTAATGAGGTATTATTAAACATTTTGTTTAGTCTTCAATAACCAAACGAATCATAATTAATATTTAAAAATAAAATTAATGATAATAATCTGGTAATCAGTCTAAATTCAAATCTACAAATTGATCAGTAAACACGAATTTAAAAGAATTATGTGATTATTAAAGCAGTGTATTACTGGTGAATTGGCTTCAGTTAAATAATTCATTACGTAACATTCTGGTTTCTTATCTGGAATTTTTTTAAGTTCTTATTAGTATATACCAAGTTCTCGCGATTTTGAGAGATATTATATTAACCCATCTAAATGTGATGAGAGTAACCCCAATAATTATAAAAGGTTGACCTAATGCCCATCTTTTGTCGCGTTTAATATGAATCACACAAAAGTGTTCACATTTTCATACTGTATGTTGCACTTTTAAAAGTTTAAGTTACAATGAACAAAACGTTTTGACACCCTCGCTTCCGAAGCTCCAGCCCCCGACTGTCCTTCTCGCAAATATTTTTACTCGCACAACATGCAATTTATTATTAGATTTCGGAGGGGACGTGAAAAACACAAACGGTTGTCCGATATTTCACAGCGCGAATAAAAAGACTCCGCTTCCATCCATCAAAAATCGATCTCACAGGAAATGGAGACGAGGGCAGCCTCGCTTTACAAAACACCAAAGCTCGCGCGCCCCAACTGCCAATTTTCATAAAGAAAGATAAAGTATGGTGCATATTTCAGTAAAAAGGCATGAAAAACGAATAGACGGCTGTCACAAAGTACTAAATTACTAAGGCGATTCAGACGTTAATACTGAAAAATAGAAGTTTTTTATATCCGTTTCTAGCTCCTTTACCATCCCCAGTGTCTTGGGAAACAGGGTTTGCGAGTACGAGTGAATATATTCCTTCCGGAAATGATAAATTTTCTGTGGAAGCAGAGGTCGTTAGAGGGCGGTGTAGCGTATCTGCCACCATTATAATATCCTCCCACCCGATTGCCCCGTCAGGCAGCATTCAGGGATAAAAAGAAATAAAACTGAAGGCATTATGAAGATTTTCAATATTGGTTTTGAATAGATTGGCAGGTCCCAACACACAATTCTGCACAGTTCAAACTCTCCTGATATTTGGATATCAAATGTCGGAATCGATGGGGGCAAAGGATTGTCCTTCTCTGTACAGAAAAAAACTTCACCGCTGTCATTTCAAAATTGACAGTGTAATATGAAATAACATACAATAGTATATTCTTCAACGAGCATAGAATAGTATATTCTTCAACGAGCGTAGAATGATGGCTATTATTCTACGCGAGTAGAAGACTATACTTTCTCTACGACTTTAAAATTGATATTTTAAAGATATCCAATGGGCACCTTAACCTCAACACCAACTCGCATACTGTTTCGTGGCTCACCAACGACAGTTGCGACCAGCCACGGCAGAGCACGCAGCGCCTCTGTAGGTGACTGCGAGAACCCTCTGTCGTGGTGTAATGAACTAAGACGAATGTGATTGGTCGACAGCCGTGTGAGAATAATATTCTCGCACGGCTTGTGGAATCGGCATCATTACTGCATCTGATAACGTGCAGAAATGTATACATTCTGGAGCAGTCGTAGAGAAAAATATTTACTGCAGAATTGTGATGTACAAAACAAATACATGCAATTAATGCAAACATTTTTCCCTTGTACACGGCAAAAATATCTTGAAAAAAGTGAATGGATACAATGGATAAATCTTCGTCATATGAATCCACTACTTCTCGGCATATGAATCCACCACAAAAATGAAATACACTGGCAATTTGAATTCGAAAAAAACTAAAAATAATACGTCAATATTTTGTGGAACGTCCTTTAGCACGATAAACAACCTCTAGTCTTGCTGGCATTAGTATTACAAGCTTCCTTGTAAATTTTTCCGGAACTTTCTTCCATTTTTCAGCAACGACGCTCGTCGCAGGAGGATTTGTCACTGACGTAGGTCGTGATTTGTATTCGTACAATATCAACACTTATGCCGTACGTGAGTACCATGATACGTATCACTTAATTGAAGATGCCAAAGTAACCCCAGTGCGG
Source organism: Acheta domesticus (assembly GCA_031308135.1). Taxonomy (NCBI): domain Eukaryota; kingdom Metazoa; phylum Arthropoda; class Insecta; order Orthoptera; family Gryllidae; genus Acheta; species Acheta domesticus. The sequence continues at coordinate 14,954,920 of JAHLJT010008756.1, read as the reverse complement.
CAGCTCGGCAGGCCACCGACAAATACAAAAGTTTAAGTTCTAAGTAAAATATTTTCTGCTGCCTAACTGTTTCTACACAAAGACTATAACGAGCATCGAAAAGGCATCGAAGGAATATATTAATAACCATTTGGTCTCTATAATTCTAAACAACTTGCAACAAGCACTGCACCTCAGCCTTCGGTTCAATGAATGCCATCTCGATTAGGTTTTCCATCCACTTTCCCTGATACTTAGAGCAAATGCTAACATGGCCCCATGGTTTGCTTCTGGACGTAAATGCAACTTCACTATCTAGGCAAATTTTCTAGTGTTCAGTGAGAAATTTAGTTATTCAAATTATCGTTCTCCATGTTCTCGCGGTAGAAATCTGATTCCTTCACGAAGGGCACGATGAGGAATAATATCCCAAATACACAGCTATTTGTCTTTGCAAATAGTTTTATTACAACGGAGCGAACATTTTCTTATCAATTCCTGTCGAAACCACTAATTTCCACCTGCATTTAGAATTCAAATTATATGTGGGTTTGGGTAGGGATCCCAGAAGTTACGAAATCGTGCACAGAAAACACTTCTTCTCATAGATTCGTAGGCTTCCGCGGCCGGAGTCATTGTATTCTTGGCTGTCCGGGATGAGCCGCGTCTCAGTCGGTTTTACTGACGTTTCGGCCATCTTGCTGTGGCCTTCTTCAGAGCTATACTGCTGCCGAGAGGCTAGCGTGTCGCATAGATATAGGACGGGGTGCAGGAGCTGATAGGTCGCAGCGGCGACCAATGGGAGGAGGGCAGGTGGCCCGCGATTGGCGGAGAGGGAAAGGAACGATACTATATCAACTCACTACCCAACATTTAGCTCGTTTCCTGGCCAGAAAACTGAAACCTCTCACCGACCATATGCCGTCTCCGTCCTCAACTCCAAACATTTCATCGAACTTATCCGCTCCACTAGAATAGGCCCTGATGATATCCTGGTCAGCTTCGATGTCACCTCCCTCTTCACCATGGTTCCCGTCGGTGACGCCATCAAGATCGTGGAAGACAACCTCTTACGACATCATCTTCCGAGGGAGTGGGCCAAACTCACCGAGATCTGCCTATCGACAACCTTTTTCCAATACAGGCAAGAGTACTACGCCCAAACAGAAGGCACCGCTATGGGCTCACCGTTATCCCCTGTGGTAGCGAATCTTTTCATGGGAGCATTTGAAGAGCAGGCCTTAGAAAATGCGCACATTAAAACCGTCGCTCTGGCTGCGCTACGTCGACAACACATTCGTCATCTGGCCCCATGGCACCGATTCCCTCGGAACCTTCCTCGCGCACCTCAAACAACATCCACCCGCGCATCAAGTTCACCATGGAAACGGAACAGAACGGACAGCTCCCTTTCCTGGATGTCTTAGTAACCAGGCGTCCTGATGGAACTCTCGGCCATTCTGTCTACCGGAAACCCACCCACACCAATCGTTACCTACATGCCGATTCACACCACCACCCTGCCACGAAACGGGGTGTCCTTTCCACCCTTGCTCACCGCGCCTCCCTGATATGTGACCACAATAGCCTAGAGTCGGAAAAAAGCATTACTCAGAGAGACCTTCCTGGCCAATGGTTACAGCGGTTCCGCCGTGCATCGTGCGCTATCGAGGTTCGATTCTTCTACATCGAGTGAACGGAACGAGCCCTCCAGTCCACCCCGCAAGACAGCCCGTTACCCTATATCAAAGGGGTCACGGACAATATTGGTAGACTGCTGCGCAGGGCTGATATCCGCCCCGTTTTTCATGCGCGCAATAAATCGGAGGGAGCCTGGTCCAGGTGAAGGACCGCCCGGACCCACTTCAAGACGCCGGCGTATATGAAATCCCATGCAGTTGTGGGCTTGTCTACATAGGCCAAACCGGGCGCACGGTAGAAGAGCGGATGCGGGAACACATGCGACATGACCGGCTACATAACATCCACAAATCGGCCTTAGCCCAACATGCCGCCGAAACCGGTCACCTCGTCAATTACCACGAGACTCGCACTCTATCTATTGAAGACCGGTGGTGGCCTCGTGTGATCAAAGAGGCTTTGGAAATCTCCAGGAGGCCCGGAAACCTCAACAGAGATGATGGGCTCCGCCTTAGCAACACCTGGAGGCGGGTCGGCGCTCCCCGCCAATACGGTCGCGCCCCACGGAGACACACCCCCGCGGTCGACCAATGACGTGGCTGCTTATTCGCCCGGTTTCTTTCGGCCTTTTCTCCCGTCTCCGACCACGCAGTTGCAATTTCCAGATGTCTATCCTGTTCATTTTCTATCCTCTTCCCTTTCCAACCACCCTCCCTCCCCCCACATTATCAGGTCTCCCAGTATCGCTCCTTTCCCTCTCCGCCAATCGCGGGCCACCTGCCCTCCTCCCATTGGTCGCCGCTGCGACCTATCAGCTCCTGCACCCCGTCCTATATCTATGCGACACGCTAGCCTCTCGGCAGCAGTATAGCTCTGAAGAAGGCCACAGCAAGATGGCCGAAACGTCAGTAAAAACCGACTGAGACGCGGCTCATCCCGGACAGCCAAGAATACACTTCTCCTCATAGTACGTCACACATTTTTTTAACTTTTATTTTTGACGTTAAATAAAATAAATAAAAAAGAGATACCCGGATCGGCAATATCTTCACACGTATTTCTACATCTCGACCGTCTCATCCGCACAATGGGAAAGCGTTCTACCACAAGAAGTGTCGACGATGAAATGTGTTAGCCTGGTTGTCAAGGGCAAGGCCACTACCACGGTCACATACGACCACCGGTCGATACGTTCGAATATGTCTTCAGGAATCACAAAGAGGGGAAAAAGAGAGCAAAAGGGTATCGAGGTGAATGCATGTCTGAGAGTCCACAAGATTTTAAACATGCGAAATAACATTACGACGTTCAACAAATAAAGACTTACACTAATGGCATAAACTCTTTACAGATGTTTGATTACTACTTTCTCTATCTCGGTTTCTCTCTCTCACCCTCTCTCTCTCGGTCTCTCTCACTCTCTTGGTTTCTCTCAGTATCTCTCACTCTCTCTTTCAGCCACTCTCCCTTTCTCTCTGTTTCTCTTTCTCTCTGTTTCTCTTTCTCTCAGTTTCTCTTTCTCTCAGTTTCTCTTTCTCTCAGTTTCTCTTTCTCTCAGTTTCTCTTTCTCTCAGTTTCTCTTTCTCTCAGTTTCTCTTTCTCTCAGTTTCTCTTTCTCTCAGTTTCTCTTTCTCTCAGTTTCTCTTTCTCTCAGTTTCTCTTTCTCTCAGTTTCTTTTTCGCTCAGTTTCTTTTTCTCTCAGTTCTTTTTCTCTCAGTTTCTTTTTCTCTCAGTTTCTTTTTCTCTCAGTTTCTCTTTCTCTCAGTTTCTCTTTCTCTCAGTTCTCTTTCTCTCAGTTTCTCTTTCTCTCAGTTTCTCTTTCTCTCGGTTTCTATTTCTCTCTGTTTCTCTTTTTCTCTGTTTCTCTTTCTTTCAGTTTCTCTCTCTCTGTTTCTCTCCCTTTCTTTGTCTCTGTTTCTCGCTGTTTCTCTCTATTCCTTTCTCCCTCTGTCTTTCTATTATCTCTCAGTTTCTCTCTCTCCCTCTCCCTTTGTCTCTCAGTTTCCCTCCCTCTCTGTCTCTCGGTTTCCCTCTCTCTCTGCTTCTCTCTTTTTTACGTGTCTCACTCTCTCTCCTCCTTCGGTCCCTCATGTTTTTCGACCCTACCCCTCTCGTAACGATGTTATTCTATTTGAATTCTATTCAGAAACTTTCTCCCCAAAATAAACTCGACGAAACACAGAACTTCCTAAGATCAGCAAGATATCGTGCCATGAGCCGAAGGTCTAAGCCGCGAAAGATTTTTTCGTTGCCGGGAGCGCGGAGTGGGTGAAGGGGGAGGGGGAGGGGAGCGGAGGTCGTGAGTAATCGCTGCGCGAGGCGCGAGGTCGCGCGGAGAGGCGGGGAGGAGCAGAAGGAGGCGGGGCCACGCGTCGGCAGCGCGTAATCCGGGCTGTGACGTCACGCGGCAGGTGGATTACGCGGGCATTAGGGGTGCCCGCGAGAGCTTCCGCCTGGGCCTACGCCCCTCCCCCGCCCTCCGCGCGACAGAAGAATGGCTCTCTCGCTGCCCTCCTCGCAGGCCTCCCCAAAGCAGCTGCACTAGTGCAAGCCTCCCCAACGAGCTACATTCAGGACGTCGTGGCTCCAGAAAATGCCGGCGCATCGGTGAGGGCCACCTCACCCCCTCCCGTTACCCTGTGGGTTACCCGCCCACCACTACGAGCCTAGTCTTCCCAGAGGTGAACTTGCACGTGAATTGGCGGCAACCTGTGTGCCCACGACTCCTTTGAGCAGTGGTCCTAAAATCACCGCTCTGAGCAGGCCTGTCGCAGGTCCATTTTGAATTTTTTCGTGGAAGCGGCGCTTTTTTTGCAGAAGACGCAAAATCATAATGAATGGTAATTAAATACTAAACGAATTAGAAAATAGTTCATTCATTTCACATTTATTTAATTGAATAAATTATAGTTTTTACGCTAAATCTAATATTTCTGATGCAATTTCAATTTCAACGTTGTCTTAAGGGAAACAAGAACATGTATTTAAAAAACTAAAAAATTTCGTAATTTTGAGCTTTTAAAAACGGAACATAATACGTTATTGGGGCACCCCTTACCATCACAACCACCATTCGTCGCTTTATAAAGATAGCTGGATACTGAGCAAATCTAGCGATGACCTCTCAAAAAACGCCTGCCTTCGGCAACTAACATCCACGAGACCATTGCCCCCCAAATGCCTTGCGCCCCACCCACAAGGGAAGGAGAGTTGTGATCTATCTTGTTTTAGAGAAGCTTCAGACACGTTTACATTAATATTTTTGTGATGAAATTTTATATAATCTACCTTTTCTAAGGGCAGTATTGAGCCATAATCTACCACGCGTATGCATACGCATATTTGAGTGCCTATAGTTAACGTTTAACATAGTCGAATTTTCAGGAGACTTTTTTGAGAAAGGAGCTGAAGAGAAATACGTTTGGAAACGTATTATGTAGAGTTCGGGAAATGTGTCTGAGTCGCAGGAAGGAAGGACTTGGCTGGCAAAGAGGGGAGAGAGAGAAGAGGAGATGTTGAAGTGGCGGGTAGATGGGAGGGAGGGGCGGAGAAGGGAGAGGAAGGAGTAGGAAAGACTAAGAGAGAGAAAGAAACGGCGGGGAATGGAGTATAAGGGTGTAAGGAAAAGAGGGCAAACGGGGGAAAAGAGGACAAAAGGGGGGAAAGGGGAGGGAAGGGTGGGGAAGAGAAGGAGGATGTACGTGGCGAGGTTTGAGAGTAGGGGTGAGGAGGGGGCTGGGGGGATAAAAGAGGAGGGGGAAAAGGCAAGGTAGAGGGGGAAGGGAGTAAAGGAAAAGGGAACGGGAAGGGGAGAGGTGAAAAATGAAATTTGTCCCCCCCCCCTTGAATTGTCCTGGTCTCGTTGATTCGCTACAGAGTCGCAGACAGGCTCAGATAGAATGTCTGTGTTAATATTTCACTTTTGACAATTTATTAAATAAATAGCCTCTCTATTTTTAAACGGTCACAAGTTAAGCAAGATTCGCGAAAACGGACGTAAAAATGAAATCAAAACAAAATTAAGGCAATAGAAATAAGAATTTTCCAATTTGTGGCATGGCTATTATGTACACACTATGACAGATAACGAACTACAAATATGTACAGGAAGTAGAAAGATTTTCTATCTTATTGATAGAGAGAAGGGGAAAAAATCACGACAAACACGAAATGATGACGAACGCTTCCTACACTAACTGAACCTATTCTCAAAAGATGAAATTGTATCCCGTCGTTTGTATGACAAAAAATAGCGAAATTGAGCTTGAAAGTTGGCAGAAGGGAAGAAAGTTTTCATGCAAATGTCGCCGTCGACCACGAGATTCTCACCCGCGAGCGCCAGTGAAACATCTCTTCCAAAGTTCTCTGGCGATTTGCATTCAGCGCTGTGGGGAAAACGTTACCGAAGAAATAGTGAATGAATCCATTGCACTTCTAAAAAACACTTTTAATAGTTGAAAATGATACAACACTGCTGTTTAGCAAGTTTTCTGAACATTTACCGATGGGTCAACGGGCATTTCTTATCTCATCAAGGTCGCACAACTTTCGTTAGATTATACTCGTTGGGAAGATTCATTATGCATTCTTGTTTTAGAATTTGAATGATCTTACTCTTCCATATTGTACGAACAATTGTTTGGTGGAATTTGGAAATGATCACATGAAAGTGAGTGACTATTCAGGGTTTCTAAGGCGTAACAACTACTATGGTCACACAGTAAGTTCCGTGAGCACAATGCACGTTTATAAAAATCCTGGAGGAGTGTAGCGTTCCTCTCTGCCAGAATGTGAGATCCGTCGCCAACCTACACGGCGTCATGCGATGTTTTCCACTTCCCCAGTGAAGTACCGCCCCAACCAGGACAAGCTCTCAGCTCCAACTGATATTCCAAAATGTATGGAAGGTAAGTTCATGTGTGTGAGAAAGGAGAACTTTAAGGGAAGAGGAGGGGTCGCAGAACGGGACACAAAGCCATTCAAACACAAAAACGACGAGTTAAACAATATACTCATTTACTTTAAGGAAAAGAACTTTCAGTATTAAAATCAGGCACATCTGAAAATACAGTCAAAATGACCAAGTTCAGCAATGATCAAAATTACAGTTTCGAGCGTTGTTCGAACATTAAACACTATTGTGATCTTCAAAATTTCTCACTTTTCTCTACCTCCGTTGCGAGTAACCAAACTAACCTTCGCCGCACTCAGTGTGATGAATTGCTTCTTCTGGAAGGAAATTGATTCTTAACAGTCATGTAGTGCAATTCCAGGATCCTGAGACCACCAAAGAATGGGAGATCAACGGCATACCCCATACGATTGATTTGTGATTTCGAGTGCGTCAACTGCTAAGGTCATTAGTTCTATAAATTGTGTGCACGCTTGATCGAGAGAGCTGATCTTCCCCGCCAGATGGCGAGATCCGGCGCCGATCTCCGTCAGCTTGCGTCGATTTTCCCCAACCAGGTATCTCTCTCACCAGCCGAAACGGACCCCAGAAAAAATTAATATAATTTAAGTTTATTTTTCCATTTGAAAACTAATGATACATACATCAGTCAATATATTTTAATCACTTTCTGCAAGTTTGGGTTAAAATTTTTGAGTAATTTAGTACGAAGAGGGAATTTACATTTTGTGTACTTGCGGCCTTTTCCGCAAGTACACAGATGTCGACAGTCTGTTTTTAGTCTCAGACGTCTGTGACTTTAATATTAAAAACTAATGTTATTCCCGGTCGTGCTCTGCAGAAGTTTTGTGGAAAGTGAAATATTTTTCTTTTAGGATAAATAAAAACTTTTCATTTACAAGTTATGCCTGGAGGTCAATTTCTCGAAATGAATGAGCCTTTTTCGTGTATAAAGGTTAGTTGATAGAGATTGTACTGAACTCAATTTAAAGGAAATTATTTTACCTCAAAGAATTGAGAGAACAGATGTTCTAGGACTGATGAAAACAAAGTTCTCTTATGACGAAATGGAAGAATGTTAAATTTATCTCAGGCAGGAGCGCAAACAAACGAGTCACCAAATATTAATATCTACTGTTCATTAAAATAAGGAATGCTTATGTAAATTCAACTAGCTCAATCACTCTTTAATTTTTTCCCTCAAACCTAGATGTAAACGCAAAAGAAATGTTGCAGGACTCGAAGTTCCTGTCAGCTGTACAATGAATGCGACCTAGCCTCTTCGTGCTGCAACTCATCATTCATTTCTACTCTATTCTCTCACTTTTACTCACTTCTATTTCAACTCTTACAAAACGAATTCTCGTAGGTAATACCACGAGTGATCGATAAATCGAGTTATCTGAGAATTTCCAAAGCACTGAGTGGTATTTAATAGGACTGACTATTCCACGAATGAAATTATGTTTATCTGAGTTCCAAACTGCGCCAAATATTGAAAATATGTTAAAATCAATGATTTATGTTATAGTACATAGGCGGCTTATTTGACATCGACATAACGATTGATACATACCGCCTCCTAAGATAGATGAGTCACAGTTTATGATTGGCCAAAAGGGAGAAGCCGTAAGAAAAATCAGACAGAGAAAGCGATAAACTTTTGAGATACATCATCCTGATTGGAGCATTTTGTGTGTATAGTTAAACACTATTGGTTTAATTTCACGAGTGGAATAGTCCAAAATAAAGTTTGGCTTGTAAATTGTAAGAGACTTATATTCAATTGCTTAATTCACCCCAATCATGAATTCGTTTCTGAATTGTGTGTTTACTGTATGTTTCTTCACCTATTTGAATAAGTAATTGTGCTACTATTGTCTTCCATTAGAACTATTGTATTGTATCGTCGTCCTCGTCATGTTTTCTTGGTCACAGGAGACCTTGGCGCGCTTTGATCCTCAAGCACTTACTCATTCGCTTGAGCTTCCGGATAGTTTGCATTGTATTAACATCCAGCACTTTGAGACACGGCATGGCCGTTCTCTGCCATTTTATCACAATAATGGTCCACTTTGCCTCAGGCTGCAATCACAGTGTGGGCAATGCAATTTATATGGACACGAATGTGTTTCTTTCACATCCAGTTTTTTTTTACAAAAACACAATTGCAGGTTCATTAAATATTTTTATATAATTAGCTCAGAAACAGACGGTTTTGTTTTTCACTGCTGCATGAATAAAAGCATGATATGTTGAATTATTTCCTGTTTTATATACAAATGACAGTGTATAAAATGTGAACAATTTTCAGAAGGGAAAATATAAATGCAAAAGAGAAATGTTAACAAACGTTAGTAAAAAGTATCTTCGTGCACAAATCAGACATCGAATGTTGACCATGAGAATCACAGAAACACAATGTTACAGCACTATTAGTACTACAAAAGCACATTCTCTTTCATATTACTTGAAACGGTTATGTAATATTAAAAAAAGCATCTGTTAAATCTAGCATACTATTAAAGAATTATAGAGAAAGTATAGAAAATCTGTGACAAAAATTGGTGATTTTTCGAAAGAATGTGAATACCAAAAAAGTGGATAAATATTGTTCCCATACGCAGTCAATTACTGACTTCTAACACGCAGTACAGTCAAAATCTACGTACAGGTTCTTGACACTTAACGCTGGCGGCTGAACACACTCAGCAATCTCACCAAAATTAATATTTCCCTATCGATTTGGTTGATGTCGCGACCCTTTGAATTTGAAATTGATGTATTGATTTTTGGGGGGACTTTACACGCATTATTTTTCAAAAATATGACGTCGCGTAATTTTGCATGAAATGTAGGCAATTTAAAATACATTTTCTCAAAATGGTGCCAGATTTGTTCTTTAAATTTTTCTCGAATAGAGCAAAGTACGGTTAAAAAGTATGCAGGTCCCGTTTTCAATTAACACACTGTATTTGCGAAAATTGTAAAAATATTAAAATTCAAAAACTACAATATTGACAAATATTTTTTCGTGAATAAAATATGTTCTAAATAACTAGATCTTTAAATAGATCTTGTACACTTCTTTAAAAAGTTTTCTTGTAATTTGTGCTAGATTTCAAGTAAAAAATTACCTTAAATACGGCTCCAAATATTTCCTTTATTCTTCTCTGGAATAGATAAAGTATCTATATTGAACATTGCACACGAGACATTTTCGTTGTATTCGTATTTTTGAAAATTGCATGTACAAGTGTTTAACTTTGTTACACTTGTACTTGAAATGCAAACGTTTTTAAAGTGTCAGGAAGACTGAGTTGATGGAGTAGTGATAGAGTGAATGTTGTGATAAACCAAAGAATCTGAATTAGAATGCCAGAGTGGAAAAACAATTATTGTTGCAACATGTTTGCATTTTCAAATAGAATTATAATTCTGCGTAGTGGATACAAATAATGCGAGAAAGTATGTGTTGTAATAGTACTACTAGCTTCATTTGAACGGAATTGCATGTTTTCATGTCCAGCAGCGAATTACTCATTTAAAAATCAGCTCGTTAACCGAATACATATTTCTGGGAGTGTTTCCAACCAAAAAAATAATTACCTTCCCTGTGTTTTGAACATACGATCAGAAAACAATGCGTTGTCTATTGTATGGTGAATCTTTCAACAGACTAAATGTCAGTTCATAAATATACGCTCCATCCTCTTGCCTTTATGATTAGCATAAAACATTTAATCAGCACAATGTATAGTTTCCAACTTATATTACGCCCAAATATTTTGCTGGCAAACAGAAAAAAGTGACATCGCAGAATTTAATGCATAAATTGACTTCTGATGAAGTTCTTCAGGACCGTATACGAGCAGTCCTTACAAAATATCTCTAAAAGAATTCTCCATGTCTGTTGTAAATCAAACAATTTTTCTCCCTCACTCTATCATTCATCACAAACGCATTCATAATCACATATTCATTCTCATACTTTATTTGAGCATAATATTGTCCGTGAAGGTATTTTAAACAGATTCTTTACTGAAACTAGCTTCTAACAAACGTACAAAATTAAAAAAATTGCACTGACATTAAATTTAAAACGAAGGTCAACCACGTACATTGAAACCTAAACTCTCTGCTCTCAAACTTCGGAACATGAATCTTATTGTTTCGTCTCTCGTCCTTTGCTTTTGTTCTCCGATCCCTCCATGTCACGAGTTGATTCGTCAATGTAGAAAAGTAAAAATACAAGACCCGATAAGAATCTTGTGTTGAAGGTTGAAGTATTCTATGGTGTAACATATTTCTTCTGAAAATACATCTGTCTCATTTGTTTGACATTTTAAATATTGTTTGTTTGCAATGCAATACGAATTGGTTCACCATCGCCATGAGTTGAAGCTATTGAAAATTCTTCGTCAGCAACTTTGTCAGCACATTTTAAATATAATGAAAGTGGCAGAATGATCGTAAAAATTTCAACATTGTGAAAATAAGGACCGTTCTACAAGTTACAGAACTTCCTGGGACATAGAGTAACAGCCCTCTGCGTCCGTCCCTCCCCTTCAGCTGCGGGAAACCCTAAGAGGAATCCCTTCCCAGGAATTCCACTCCCCTCCTCCCCACGCTCGACTTCCACCAAGTGCGTATCCGTGTAGCTCGACTAACTTCCGTTCAGCTCGTTATCGATTCTGTGAGCGTCTGCGGTCGTTAGCAAATAACATTTCGAAGTGGAACGAATAATAATTCCATTCCGGTTGCTTTCTAGAAAAACTCCGGTCACGCTTATCGAGTTACCATAAAGATTTTGAATGGGTAATATTCAAAATCTGCATTATGTCCCATTAACTTCTACAACTTGCCACATAAAATGATTGTCCAAAAAGTACCACGCACATTGCTGAAAACCAACAAACAAATTCATACTTTAACGAACACAGTCTTTACTAATACTGTAATA
>JAHLJT010008756.1:14908080-14942425 GCA_031308135.1 Acheta domesticus | reverse complement strand
GCCTCCTCTGGTATGGTCATCTAGAAAGAATGGAGGAGTTTAGATGGCCTAAATTAATAAAGAAATGGATTCCTCCCGAGAGAAGGAAAACGGGGTCGACCACCAAGAAGCTGGGCCCAAGATGTACAAGACGCGATGACTGCCAGAGGACTGCAGGAAGGAGATTGGGATGATAGAGAAAAATGGAGATCGGGAAGCGAGATGCGGCGTCAGCCGTAAAAAAACTCGCTATAAGTGTATATACATATATATTGAAACGAGTCGTGGATTTGACTCTGCACAAGATTTATGATGAAATAAGGGGACAGGGATTCTTACCCGGAAATGGGCTCCGGATTCAATCACGTGCACAATGGAAACTTGCGGGTAACAAGAATTTTTTTATTACTTGAATAATCACCATACAAAATTGGTTGCCTTTGGTGCTCACAGGAGCAGTTTACTCTGTTCTTTCCCGATGTTTAATTACATCCCATTTACAATTTCTCCGTTACTCTGGAGCTTCACTCCTTATTTATGATTCTCACATTTGGGGGGGCCCTCAACTCAAGATCACTGTTATCTACTGGCAAATTACTTTCCCTCCCAATCTTCCGGCCGCTTTTACTCACGATACTCCAGTCTGAATCACGCCGTTTCATGTTCGCCCGTCCGCCGTCGGGCCGACGCCTCGCGCCGCACCGTCCGCGCTCGGGCCTCTTCGTGCCGCAGGATGCCAGCGCGGGGAGGGGAGTCCCGCGGTGCCGCTTGCCTTCGCCGCTCTTCCGTCGTCCCTGCACGCCGCCAACTGCCGGGATCCCGAACGCCCACCGCGATGGCAACAGACCCACCGGGCGCTGCCCGCCTATCCCCCTCACCTCCGCCGTCCGTGACAAGTTCCTCTCTTCTCCGTTTCACAACCTACCGCCTCACGCTGCTCCTCGGTGCCGTACCAGTGTTCATCCGCATGCGTTGCCCCATCAATGTTGAATCCACCACTCTCAATAAGTTCCCATAATAAACCTCGCTCACTTCACCAACGTCGCAGCTCCCACCTGTTCTCGAAGTCACGACTACTAAGCGCTAACGGTTGGACTGAGATACGGGCGTCCGCTATCAGTTGCTCCTTCGCGCTCGCCCACGTGGATATCTTGATATAGTCTTTAATTCACTTTAATAACATCCGCGTTTTAATTCACTTGTTACCCCGTCCCACCGTCTTATCACTCCCGATGCCGATTCCTCACGATGCTTCCTGATTACGCCAGCTACGCAAACGTCCGTCTCCTACCTCCGCCATTCCTCTACTCCCCGTCCGTCCCGTGGTTCGTGGCCTCCAGTTCTTCGCACTGAACCGACTCCGGCACCCGACTCCGTCGGTGTGCCGGCCGCTGCCGCGCAGTTCAAACGTTCGATATGCATCGGAACGCATTGTTATCATATTAGTGATAACAATTCGTTTCAATATAGATATATACAAATATATATATATATATATATATATATATATATATATATATATATATACTTATAAATCACAGAATAAAATTTCAATAGTCGATGAGATCTCACATTGTTCCCGTTGAGGGATGTTGTGATTTTGGCAAACGGTGAGTTCGCAGTTGAGTTCGAAACTGAGGTTATTCGCAGATGGCTGGTATTGTCACATTGCATTCACACTTCGTATAATTTTGGCGCCTAATAACTAACGAACAATTATAAGCTCTCATTCATCCAAAAAGAGTTAATGTTCGTACATTCTTTTAAGTCTCGCGCGTGGGGGATGACCTTTATTTTTTTTTCAAAAAATGCCGTACTAGAATCAGAGAGAAAAGCACTGTCTGTACAACCGAGCACAGGACGGAACGATTTCATATAACCATTCATAATCATCTTCCGTGAAAATAAATAAATATAAAGTTCCAAGAAACGTCAGCGCTCCCTACAAGCTATGTTGAATCACGAGCCACGTTTAATTGGTAAAAGGGATCGCAGAAAGTCAAACTTTTTCGACAATCGTTATAGTTTGTCATTCGTGATACGATTCAGTGCATTATAAAAAGCCGAAACTGCAATACTGTACAGTACACTCCTTGGAAGATATTACCGCGTGCAAAACAGTCGCATGTAGATGAAACCAGCTGACGCGAGCCACGCGGGTATTTCATAAAAGATTATAACGCCAAGCAGATGACATATAATTGTTCTTGATATATTTAGAATTTGTAAACATTGTAACGCTTGCACGTGCTGACAACATACGTGTTATATTCAAAGATCGCTCGCCCTCTTGGAATATAATGCTCACAGACGGTGTGGAAACTTTCATCTTCCTGCTCTCCCAAAAAATGCTAATTATCCTGGAGCTTTAACAGGGGGCGTTGAGCGCCTTCCCAAGAGCTGCCCCGAGGAGGCGTGCCTCGGCCGCGCTCCCCGCCCCCTGCCCTGCCGGCGGGAGTCGAGCCCTCGTTCGAAGCAAGCGTGAAATTAGCCCAAGGCAACAGATTCAGGCACCGGAGGCGCTATTTAAGACAGAATATTATGCGTGAAGGGAATACTTGCCTTCAGGAACGAATAATTTTGCAATTAATTGAAGACCTTGGGGGCAATAACATGCTATGCCCCATTTGTGATGAAGATATTAATGTATTTCGGCCCCCTCGTAGATATATTTAGATATTAGTTTTTTATTTTAAATATTCGCCGCAAGGTGGCAGTGCAATTCGTATATTAATGTTCTTTATGCCAATATGTAAAATGAAATGTCTAAACTTTAACTCTCCTTTTTCTCAAAACTTACGTATAGTAGCATTGCATGTTATCGCCCCCGAGAGTCTTTAATTAATGTTTGTATTAGCTATTTCTGTTGCTATATACAGTAAGCAGTTGGCATAATAAAATGTTAAGAGTATTTCCCTTTCAAAGGTGAATCAATCTCGTGTTCAGTGTCTTAATTCTAGTACTTATATGCTACAAAAGTAATCGAAATAAATCAATAAGTAAGCAACAATTAAGTTAATTAGTAAGGTAATCAGTAATGCTAATCACTAATATTAATTAATAAGGTAATCAGTAAAGATAATCAGTCATGCTAATCACTGATAATAATCAGTAAGCTAGTCAGTAATAATTAAATTAATCAGTAAGCGATATTTACGTTAATCAGTAAATTGATCGGAGAGGGGATGGTGTGGGCGATATTCTGTGGCGCTGTTCGATTTCAGGAGCTGAGGAGGCCAAACACTTGGAGAAGATTCCCACGCCAGAAAATGAATAAATAGTTCAGAAAAAATCTAGTAGTTTAGCATGTACTCGTCTTCTGACGGCAGGGTTTTTCCGCCTTCAGGGATTTTTTCCTCATCCGTACTCCGCATCCTCATCCGTTTTCCTCATCCGTAGCCGGCTCCGCGGCTTTGATGGGATGGAGAGAATGAATGGGGTGAATGCCAGAATTCGAAAGGTTTAGAATGCGGTAAGATGTAGGTATTGTAATGGCTTAAAGGCCTTCAATCTAGCCACATAGTTAAAAAGAATTGAAATTGTATATACATGTGTTATAATTACCTATTACATAAAATAAAAATTAAAAAATCGAAATAAATCAAGAGAAGTCCACCTGAAACTGAACAGACTGCGTTGCATGGAAGTGAAGACCCTGTCCTGTGCGGCTCTGAGCCGGCGACGAGCGAAGGGCGAGCGAAGGAGCCTCCACGAGCTCCTTATGCGATTTCGCTTCTGAGGGAGCGACGTTTCGGAGTTCGACGGCCAGAGGGAGGGCGAGGGCGGGTGGGCAGGCGGACCAGGGAGGGGGAGGAGGAGGAGAGGACTCAGCCACTTGCGGAGATTGAATTTCCGCTGGGAGAGGACGGCTCGCGGCGACAGTTGGCACCCCTGCGAGGCTCGTCCGCTTCCCTGGCACGAGACGAGTGGCTGTTTACTGCGTCGCTAGGTCCTCTCGGTAGCGGCGGCTAGGCGTGGCAAGGCGCGGAAGCGAGGAGCGGAGGGAGGAAGAGGGACTGAAGGACTACAACAAATCAACTGCATTGACAAAACAGGATTATAATATTTATCTATATACCTATTGTAAAGATAGAATAGTTCAATATATACAGTATGTAATATTGTTTACAAAAATACATATTGCAAACCATCATATTCATATCTCTCGCCATCCCAGTACCTATCACCAACCAGTGCAGTTCCTGTCTCAACCCACCAAGAAACGAACATGATTCTCTAATCCGTTATCGTCATCACTTGTCTTCATTCCATTACCTTCGCGCTAATCCGTCTCCTCCCTCACTTCATCCTCTGCTTCTTCGACACTCTCCCTCCACGTATCATTCCTCCTCGTCCAACTGCTTCTCTGCCCTTTCGCCTCGTGTTTCCCATCCTCCTTCTAAAGCTTCTACATACTCCACCTCCCCTTTCCCTTCCTTCTCTTTTCATTGCTTCTACGACCTTTCATCTCCTCTTTGTGTTCCTCCTCTTCCCACTGCTTCTTCATCCATTCACTTACTCTTTCCCATCCTCCTTCTTCCCTTCCTTCTCAACAGACTGCTTCTTCGACCTTTCATCTCCTTTTTGCCTTCCTCCTCTCCCCAGTGCTTCTTCATCCATTCACTTACTCTTTCCCATCCTCCTTCTTCCCGTCCTTCTCGACAGACTGCTTCTTCGACCTTTCATCTCTTCTTTGCGTTCTTCCTCTTCCCAATGCTTCTTCATCCTTTCACTTACTCTTTCCCCTCCTCCTTCTTCCCTTCCTACTCAACGGACTGCTTCTTCGACCTTTCATCTCCTCTTTGCCTTCCTCCTCTTCCCACTGCTTCTTCATCCACTCACTTACTCTTTCCCATCCTTCTTCCCTTCCTTCTCGACAGACTGCTTCCTTGTCCTTCCATCTCCTCTTTCCCTTCCTCCTCTCTCCGCTGAAGGGAGCGCGCAGTCGTCGCGGGGATTTGGCGCCTCGCCACATAAACCAGAACCACCCCGCTCCCCCCCCCCCTTCCGTCGTCCCTTCCCCTTCCCTTCCCCGGTGCCAAAGAGGATTTACTCGCTCGACATTCGCATCGCGAGGGACGTGGAAAGTGACAGACGAACGCAGAGGAAATGAGGGTACGAAAGGGAATTCCCGAACGCTTTGATATTTGTCACGAGATGACACACACGCAGAACTCGGCAGCTAAAAACACGCATTTGTCTGCGCGCGTGCGCAGCCAAGAGCGGAGTCCAAAGGTTCCATACACAGAGGGGACAGAGCGCTGTGCGACATAGGGCAAGAAGAGAAGACGCCCTGTAGTAGGATTGATTGATTGATTGATTGACTGATGTTTCTAAGGACGTCAACTACCATGGTCTTTAGGCAAGTTAGTGACGAGAGTGGTCTCGGGAGATGGTGGTGATTCTTTCCCATCCTGAATGATGAAATCCGATGCCGACCTACATTTTGGTGTGCGAAGCTTTTCCTCTCCGGGTATCTCCCTCCAGCGAGGCACTGCCACAGCTGGGACAGGCTGGAAGCTCTCGATTGGTATCTGGACATGTGTGATATTATATTGCTGTGAGACAACACGAAAGAAGGAGAGATTCGCCCTTTCTAAAGTAGTGTTCCGGTCTGCCCCCATACAGGGACAACGAAAGGCCGTAATTGGGAGGGAGTGATGAGTAACCTGCAAAGCGATCCCAAAACGCTTCATGAAGGATGTTAAGAGCAGATAAATTATGGTTACAAAAGAAACTCATATCTCGAAATGCATTACGCAGATGAATAATAGATTTTCCACGACAGCAAGAATAATAGTGGTGCTACCACACCACAGACTTTGTCTCATTATTTGTAACGGCTTCATAATATTATAATATTACATAAACACGCCAAAGCGTTGCAACCGGTAATTTACTTTTTGCGCGCGAACCCAGATCTATTGAGATAACTCGCCGTGCGCTTTACCGCAACACCTCCCAGTCTCTCTGACGTATCCACTTGGGCCGACGCTTCATCTTCTAATTGTATATCCCATTATTTCCAATAGCAATAGTCAAAAATTCAGAGTACAGCTAAAATAAGACCTGCGTCAATCTTTAAAGCATTTCCCACTTTATTCGTGGTTTTAGATAAAAGTTTTTTTTACAAATTGCATTATTTTATACAGAAATTACACGAAAATGTTTCCTTGTTTCAAAACATTGTACATGACCTTTCTTAAAAGGATGATTTTTTCGAACTGATATTCTTTAAGACAAAAATCTCCATCTTCAATTTTGTGGTTTCCAAATGTTACCATTTTGTAATTTTGGAAAATACAGAGAATTCGGCGGAAATGAGATAGCACCATTTTTTACGATCCTTTTATATATACGAAGAGAATATTTAAAGAAAATAATTATGAGCCGGTTTTGAGATATTAATGGTTAAAATTGTCTCATATTTCACCCAAAATTACGTGAAATCTACCGATATTTTCTAAAAATCGTAATGACCATATTTCAAGGTCTGGTTTTGAACAATAGATTTTATGTTTAAAAAAGCTCTACCTTTACTATTGTAATTTTAGGAATAACTCGGGGAAAATTTTGAACTTTTCAATTTTTGAACAGTGATATTACCGAAAATGAGATCTGCACTATTCTCTTAAGCTCCTGCACGCTATCCGAGGACAAAGTTTAATAACAATATTTGAAACAATTCTTTCGAAAATGTTGAAAATATTTTGGAGGCTTGATATAAAGTTTCCCTGAAAGATATCCTTTTCAAACTCACAAGATCTCGAGTTAATTTAAATCAATCCGGAAATATGAATTTTGGAGAAAATCATTTGAACGGTATAGGCACTAGCATTAACCACAGACAGACGGACGGATAGACAGACATGTTTTGCCGTCAATTGAGTTTTCAGTAGGTATCAAGGACTCAGAAAACATGGATTCTGACTAACCAACGTGTTAGATGAAGTAATTTACGATAGAATACATTAACAAAATTTTTTGCACTTTTTTATTACAAGGGACGGTCAGTGTTTTTCTGTCGAAAATTCGCTGTTGTGGCCTCTTTTGCTATGAAAGGTTGTGTTGTTTTCATTGTTGCGAAGAGAAAATAATTCAATTTTCACAACGATCCTTAATTGATTTCAAGATAGCTTGCTCACATTAGATATGTAGTGACCTGAAATGCCGAGTAAATTATAAAATGGGGATTAATTTTTAAATATTTTCAACTTCGCTAAGGTAGTTTAACACGAAATTACAAGTGTTCAAGAAAATACTTCAAACTAGTGGTGCTACAGAATGTCACACTTTCCTATATTAATTTTCTATTTCCTTGGGTATTCGCTAGCTATTCGGAATTGCCACGTACTCTTTCTTGCCAGCTACCATCTATCACCGTCAAAAGTACATTTTTTGTCATTTTCTTAATTTTTTCGTTTTCCTATTGGTAGAACGAAAATATTAATTTTAGAATATTAAAGAACACAAAAACCAAGCCCAAATTGGCAATTTTCTTTTAAAAATTATGTGCCATTTTAAAGAAAATTGCGTTTTAGCGCTACTAAAAATGCAAAATTTGAAGATTATTTTCACAGAAAATTTTTGAGTTTTCAAAATACTTTATTTGAAGTTATTTGAAGCACTTACACTCACAAATATAATAATGTTTACAAATTGCTGGTAATGTGAATATTAAAGATGTGAGAGATCCTTTAAAAAAATTACATATGCGTAATTTTTGAAAAACAAAAAAATTCCTCAAAATAAACTTTACGTCATATTAAAGAGTATAATTAGCACTATCCGATTGAAAAGTTTGAAGACCGTCTTTTTTATCCATAATGAGAAAATGGCGTTTGAGCGTTTCTGAAAATGCGGAAATTTGAGCTAGTTTTCACAGAAAACGGTTGTGTTTTCGGTAAACTTTACTTAACATTATTTAAAGACGGACGGACAGACGGACGGACAGACGGACGGACAGACGGACGGACAGACGGACGGACAGACGGACGGACAGACGGACGGACAGACGGACGGACAGACGGACGGACAGACGGACGGACAGACGGACGGACAGACGGACGGACAGACGGACGGACAGACGGACGGACAGACGGACGGACAGACGGACGGACAGACGGACGGACAGACGGACGGACAGACGGACGGACAGACGGAGGACAGACGGACGGACAGACGGACGGACAGACGGACGGACAGACGGACGGACAGACGGACGGACAGACGGACGGACAGACGGACGGACAGACGGACGGACAGACGGACGGACAGACGGACGGACAGACGGACGGACAGACGGACGGACAGACGGACGACAGACGGACGGACAGACGGACGGACGACCGACGGACGGACCGCGGACGGACGACGGACGGACAGACGGACGGACAGACGGCGGACAGACGGACGGACAGACGGACGGACAGACGGACGGACAGACGACGGACAGACGGACGGACAGACGGACGGACAGACGGACGGACAGACGGACGGACAGACGGACGGACAGACGGACGGACAGACGGACGGACAGACGGACGGACAGACGGACAGACGGACGGACAGACGGACGGACAGACGGACGGACAGACGACGAACAAACGGACAGACAAACGGACAGACAGACGGACAGACAAACAGACAGACGGACAGACAGACAGACAGACAGACAGACGGACGGACGGACAGACAGACTGATGGACAGACTGACGGACAGGCTGAGGGACAGACTGACGTTTTCCTTTCAAATGGTTTTTCGATATTAAGGACCCATGAAAGAGGGGTTCTGGCTACACCACGTGTTGGGCGATTTTTTTCTTAATTTAGCAACTGGTTTTATCCACTTTTTTGTTATCACGGCCGGGCAATGAATTTTTTTCCGCCATTTTTTCACGCAGCATTATATAACTTTCCTTAAACTACGTATATCACTTCGTGTATACGTACGTATACGGGAAAGTAAAAATGGATTTTTTTCTGTGGCAACTAATTATTTGATAAATAACTAGGTTATTATATTTGGAGAAAATTGGTGTAAGTTTTTTGCTTTATGAAATTATTTTAATGGAAAGAAATTTTAAGAACAAATTAAAAATGAAATCGCTGGAAAACTCGGCGTTTGCACTTTTGACTTCAAAAACTGTGGAAAATTACATATCAGAAATATGTCTGATGTGTGCAGAGGAAACAAAGATGTTTTTATCCAGAAAGGGCGATCTCTCGCAATAGTGATAAAAGAATAATTAACTTTTGAAACATGTACAAAATGAAAACAAATGAAAAGGAACTATTGATCAGAAGTTGAATAGATGTCTTCAGCACATTACGTCTCATACATCTTTTCCCACTTTATATGAAATATTATGGCAGTATCTTGACCAGGAAATGAGCAAATGGATTGAATAACGTTAATTAACGTTCTCTGAACACTGATTATGGCATTATTGAATTATTAAACACGTTTTATCAACGAAATACCTTTCTCTTGTTTATTAGGGTTTTAGTTTTAAATCATTATTCAACCAAAATGTTTCCCTAAATATATTAGTACAAGTGCATATTATCATATAAAGTTTTTTATTTCTACGAATTTTCGTGGATCTAGTTACAGCTTTGCCCAAGTACTCGTTGAGCTGCAGCTCCAAAATTCATCTACAATTTATTTTATAGAACCTCCTTTTAGAACTGACTCTGTTATTCCACTTGTAATAGACCTGTTGGGCAGATTTTTGTAAAAAAATTGCGAAACTTTCATTAATTCCAAGCCTAAAGGAAGAAATCTGCGACGGAAAGGTTACATTGTGTACAGTCAAAAACAAAATAATATTTCAGTTTTGTGTTAAAGCAACCAAACATAAATATTGGAACTTGAAAGAAAAAATAATTAAGATAAATGTCATATAAATTGCAAACCCCTGTGAAGATAGTTGTGGGTTACAAGTACTTAGCTCGTTAATTGTTTTGTACGTTGCGATTTTCTGTGAGACGGCCGCGACGACACGAGAAGACGAAGCTCTATCGTGGGGTGTAAAGGAATAGTACTGAGGATGATAAAGAGGCGCTAGAAATCGCTATTTTTCAATTTATTGATTTACATTCACTTATTACCACCAGTGAGGGACAACCGGCTTTTAAGGTAATTTTCTCCCGTTTTTTGCTTAGAAAACGCCCATAATGTTCCATATATTTTTATTTAAAATGTTTTAATTTACTCCTGTGTTCTTATAATATAGTACTCGTATGTGGTTATTTCAAAACTATCTAAATGAACCCGTAATTGGAACCCTTGTTTTCCTGCACCTACAGGCAACGCGAAGGGCGAGTGGGTGCTCTACATCAGGGTCAGAAGCGGCTGGGAGATGGAGTTCTTTCGCAGCGACTTCATCTCGGAGAGCAGAAGCCACTTCGGCCTCACTCCATCTCACCTCCGCCCCCTCCGCAGCCGCATTCGCTCCGCCGCTCTCGCCCCACCCCACGCCCTGCGCCCCCGCACGACGATGCTCAGCCGCTCCCGCCAAGTGTAATTACGCGCGCGTCCGCTCCACTGCGCGGCGGCACCGTCGGCCCTCGAGCCCCCGCCCTCACACGCCCCTTGGCCGAAAAATTACCCTTCGCCACGGGATGTGAGGTCGGGCGCTGCTCTAGAGCGGAGGGGAGGGGTGGATGAGGAGGAGGGAGGGGTATATTGGGGTTAAGAGAGGGGATGGGGTGCAGGGGTGAGGGTGGATGGAGATGTAGGGGTGGGGTATAATTAAAGGGTTGAGAGAGGTGAGGGAGGGGAAGGGAGTGATGTGGACGGGGATGTTACGTGTAGGGTGGGGTGGAGTGGAGGGGAAGGAATGTGGTGAATGCAAGGGGTAGGGTTGAGGAGTGGGAATGAAGATGAAGGGAATGGAGGAGAGGTAGTAGGGAGGGGAGGAAGATGAGTGAGGAGAGGAGGGGCGGGGAAGGGTGGGCGGACAAGGCTTGGGGTGGGGTGGGAGAGTAAGCTCCCATGTGCGGGAGCGAAGGTAAGGGTTGTCATCACCTCTTCCTCCAGCACAAACCGCTACAAGGCAACCTGGTTTACGCGTGGGATATTTAACATATCAACACAAAAAACATTCTAACAAAACAGGATCGCGAGAGGATCAAAGATCGCGGCCACGCGGTTCGCGGCTCCGTTTCTCACTCTGGGATCACACGGCTCGGCGCGGCGGTACCGTGGCCGAGCTGACACCCGACACGGGAGCGCCGATGTTATTTCAAGCCAAGCCGTTTGCGTCGGGCAAATGTCAGAGAATGAGTCGCGAAGGTTGAGTTATGCCGGAGTCATTAGGAGTGAATGAGCATTTCGTGATTACGAACAGGACTGCTACTATGGTCATTCTTCCTGTTTGTGTAGTGCTTGTTTTAGGAGGTAGGTTGAAACTGTTTTCGAATGTGAAATCCGGCGCTGACATACAGTTCATATCATATTTCGGGTTTCCCCTCCAGGTATCTTCACCAGCGAGGCTCTGCTCAAGTGCCTCGGGTCCCCTAGACCTTAAATAGACAGCTAGGTAACGTATACAGACAGGCTACGAATGCGCCAAAGGGGAAATTTCCTCCCTTTGTGAACCAATTCTTTCGCCGCCGCCGTTTGGGCCATAACTGTGAAAAAATTGAGTCCTGGTCTGAACGTCTGCTTCCCACGGATTTTGATAACTACATATGAGTGTTTGTGTTCTTGGTCTGAACTGAAAACGTGTCATGCGAATGGAAATTCAAAGTCAACCCGTGTGATTGTATTTCGGAGGACAATGAAACCTATACCAATGACTTCCTTCACGCTGCTGCCAATTGCATTCAAGCTATGTTTACCTTCTCGTACTTCGTAAGAATCGTGTGCCGGGAAACGGCGAATTTTTCGACATAAAAATTCTTATTGCCGGACCCTGACAATGAAAAAGTGGATAAAACTTGTTCTTAATTAATTACTTCCTCTAACACGTTGTGTAGTGAGGATCCATGTTTTGTGGGTAGCTTGATACTGAAAAATCAATTGATGGCAAAACGTCTCTCAAGTCCGACTGTCAAACCGTCCGTCTGTGGTGAAACTTAGAGCCGTTCAGTCGATGTGCTACAAAATTGATATCCCCCTATCGATCTGAACGAATTGCAAGATTTGCGAGTTTGAAATAGATATTTTTATATTTCTCAAAAAGCGCTCATCTTTTTAAGTTCAGTGTTTTTTTAGTCTGCCTTCAACTACAATATTGATTTTTTTTCTGAGTGAAATATTTTTTTACAGACAGATCTTCAAACAAGACCCTGTCTTTCTTACATTTCGCCAGGTGACACTTCGGAAGTAAAAATTTATATTCCGCAAATAGCTCCCAAATCACAACTATGTTTATTTTATCCTAGCAACCTCCAATGTCACATATGTATTGTTTATTTGGTCGTCGAACATTTCTAATTCCTAATATTCCTAACATATCCATCATAATATTTGCAACTAATAATTCAATGTCCAACATGGCTACCCAATGTCCTGTATGTAAATGTAACATGCCACTACTATATGATCATTTCCGAGTACCAATATTTCGGAATGAGCTATTATTTTATATTATTTTACTCAACATTTCCTCTGAGATATCTGGGTATTCTCACTACATTGCAGAAATAAAATAAATTACTTCGTGAGCATAAATAATTTCTTTTTACTAAAATGTTACACTAAAAACTGTTATTGCTTCTTAGTAATTAAAATGTATTAAAAAATAAATTATAAATTGAAAGGACGACTGAGAAAGTCCCAAAACCTTTCAAAAGGCAGAAAATGCGACCACATGGGGCGAGTTGCTTGTCCAGCCTTGGCAAGAGAGAGAGAGAGATAGAGAGAGAGAGAGAGAGAGAAAGATACCATCCTCACGCCCCCTCCACCCGTTTGCACCCCCCCACTCCCCCTTCCGAGGAACAGGAAAACTTCCTGCAAGGAGTTGCTCCGGGAGTCGTAGGTCCAGAAGCCGATCCCTTTGCGACCAGAACACGGGGTCTTTCCTCAACGGATTCCAATACAAGATGTCGCGCGAAACAGATTTTTGCTTTTCACAACGTTCGTGAATTTCCCAGTAATAACAAGCAAACACTGCTGTTAAAGCTTCTTAAATAATTAATAATAGAGATCTCCAGTAGGAAAAATGGTCCTGAACAAACCACACAAAACTGTTTTCCAAAACGTAGCTTAAACACTGCTGAAACACAATAAATAAAATACTCTTACTGGATAACGCTGCAAAAAAATTAAATAGTTTAACAAACACGGACTTTATAAACTTTGCAATAGAGTATGCGAATACACAATCAAACACTACACTACGGGCCAAGAATACCAAAAACTGTTGCTTTTCCATAACGCAACACGCGAATAGAAAATATTTAATGGCCGGTGGCCTATTCCTTGCAGCAGCCGGAATAACACAATCTTACAGTTTTCAGTCACAATCGAAACATTTTTGTAGTTTTCCTCGCCTGGCTATCAAACGAAACAACAAACATTTCTTACAAACCGGGAGCTACATAGTTTTCCTTCAATTTATTAGGGAATTTAAATTAGTATTTGGCGTTTATGTATTTCTCCCGACTTCCTGCGTATCTAACAAAACCTTCCAGAACCTCCTAACCGAAACTTCTTTCATGTCAGAAGGCTTCCATTCAATTTCCGCGCGCATTGAAAATTGGTAACATAGATTGAGAATTATTGAGATAATTAGCAGCTCACATTTAAAAACTTTCTGAAGGACGAATTGATTTTATTGAATAGAAAATAATTAAATATAATAAAGTTTAATGATTATATATAATTAATTTCTTGGAAAAACGAAACAAACATCATCATTATTAAAATTCTTGTAAATATCTTCTTCATATGTGCTCCAAGTATCTTACAGTTCGTAGATGAATTATTACAGTTATTCACCACAAGCTCACCACGTTTTACAGTCAAAAGTTGATTATAATTTGCCTGAAATTGGTTGCTAGTAAATTCAGTTAATAAAATTTTATTTCTGGATGATAACAAAATTTCTTAGCAATTTCTCATATAACCAGAGGAATTTTCACATATTTATTACATAACATAATTATAGGCAAATTCTAAATATCAACTATTTAATAATGAGTACTCAATATTGTTGGAAAAATACTACAAATCATTCTCTTGAAAGAACGTTATAACACCCTTCAGTGTAGACAAGACAAAACAAAATCAATAATTTAACTCTATTGTTAGTTAACAAAGAAAATATGTAAAGAATGTTGATTGTATATCTTTACTGTAACTTGTAAGTTTACTATCAAATGCCTTCATGTGAGATCACTTCATATAGCGCTCGCAATGAAATAAATGTCAATTTGTAATAGCGACACAGCATTGCCGGCGCCAAAGCAAAACATTCTCTCCCAAAAAAACCAGCCACTCGGCCACGTTGACTGCATCATAAGTGGGCGGTGCCGCCCCCACAGGATTTGTTCAGCCGGACGGAATGACAGACACGTAATTACCAGGACGAACATCCCGTCGCACTACACCGCAGACAGGAGCCACCGCTCGCCAATGGTGCGGGTAGGATCTAGCCAGCACCGACCCTGCCCCCTCTCCACCCCCCTAACTCTGCCTGCGCCTCCCTCCCTCATTCAACTCCCCGCCGCCGCCACCTGGGGACGCGATGTGAGTGGTAGAGCGTGGGGGCGTAGCAGACGCGCAGACGCCCTCGCCAGCACCCTACGCCGCCCCGCCCCTCTCTCTCCCTCATTCACTCCTCCGCGCTCACCTTCCTCTTCCCTCCAATAAACCACCCTTGCCTCTCTCCCCGCCACGGCTTTCTTGCCCCTGTTTTAAAAGCGACGACGACAACGCTCAGCGCCACACCTCCACGCCCCCTCCTCACCCCCTCCCCCGCCCTCACTGCCGTCCATGCACTGGGAACGGTTTTTCCCTGTTTTCATACCGTCGCATTCAGCCTTTCATTATTTACTTTGCTAAAAAGCCGTCATTTCTTTTTTGTTACTTCGCGTGTCTCTTTTGTTTCACTCGAGCGAAGTTTTCCCTGCGTCGCTCGTGTTTTTGTCTCGTCGCGCGTTAGCTTTCATTCGGCTCCGGTGTCCGGGTCGGGGTGGCAATGGGGAGGGGCTGTTGAGTCGTCCATTCCGCCTCCAACGCTTAACCGCTTTATTGAAGTTCGGTGGGTCCCGCTGCCGGCCGCCCTGCTGAATCGTCAAAGCGGATCGGCCGATGCGGGCGGCGTTAGAGGCAGCGAAAATTACAGACTTTTGATGGCCGACAGTTTGATCGGTCTATTAACCCTCGCTCTGACAGTTGCTCTGCATCTATCAAACACATGCATTTCGTATTGTTAATTGTCTTCAAAATGATAGGAGATCCGGGGCCAAGTTTCGCAGAAGTGTGCTTCCTAACTTCGTAGAAACTATTGACGTAATATCCTTTTTTTTTTGCTTTCTATTTAGTTCCAGAAATATTTTGTATCTGAGAGATACGTTGCAACTGTCGTATCATTTTCAGATACAATAGTTTCGCGAATTTAGACCTGAACAACTCCCTTCGGTGATTTGCTCCATGTTAATCATCGATACATTTATAAATGTCAAGCCTGATCAAGCAGTCGTCCATAAAGCATGAAATGTATATAAGTATGTATGTATAAAGTATGTCGAATTTATTTGCATCATATGAAAAAGAATTGCTGATAAAACACAGATTTTAACGTATTGTATACATAGTAAACACGAAGTGTTTCTCAGTGGTTGTTTTTTTATGAATGAAATGAATCAAATGTGATTTATGAAGTCTAGTAATTCATTTTGACTTCTCCAGTTGTGGTGTATCTGATACTCAGTGCGACCGCCGTTCGTTTACGGCGTGACCACTGGTGGATCAATTAGATTCAAGACTAAAGCGAATGATTGGAAATTTTCCGATAATAAAGTTTAATGATCAGAACGGTTCTTTTCAAATTTGTTTGCCCACTATCGGCTGGCCACTTAAACATTATGACGCACTAAGTGAGGGCGTAGAATCATCGATTATTTAGTGGGCTTGGTTCTCTTGGTCCCCAAACTTTGGAGTAAGGATATTCATTTCTTTTAATCTACATCAGAGTCCATCAACTTATCGTTAATTCATCAACAGAGCATCAATATTGAAATCAAAAAGGTTGAACTTTCTTTCCAACCTGTTTATTGTCACATTTACATTCTACAACCTTTTGGCCGTGTCATTTGCGTTTCAGTCAATATAATTGTGTATAATAGTAAAGGTAAGTTAATATCAGGGCAGATGGGATAGACACAATGGTAGACTACTACTGCAGCCATCAACATGATTGACCTGATTTGCCGCATAAAAGGATATCATACAAAGTTTTGTGATTCTATGCAGGCTGTAAATACAAATACATTGACTATATTAATACTAAATATTTCAGGAGTTTAATTTTGAATAAATAGGCATATCTAGTTACATTTAGTTCAACTTTTATGCAATTTACGAATAGCCTGTACTCAATAAAATAAAATAATGTTTTTCCACGCGATTTTCACTATCTCAAAAACTAGAGTCAATCTACCAAAACCAAAGCCATATTCGGAATCTGTGCATCAAACATACTCTAAAATGGCTTTAAATTGTTTGGCAAGAAAATGAGTGTTGATCAGTGTTATCTTTCAGTTAGTGATCCACTGAGTTAATTACTAAATGTGTTATTTGTGTTAATTCAGATTTATTACTTTGTATTTAGTATTTCATCCTTTCTGGACTCAATAAATTGCCTATTACTGTGCTTGAGTACGTGTATTTTGGTGAGCCAAATTAAGTCAGACCATTCATATTACAACCTGAAAACGTGCGCGGCTACAAAGAAGTCACCATCAAAAAGTACCGACAGTCCAGATGCGAGGCGTCAGCCAATAGGATTTTCGATACTAGTCCAATTCAGCCCCTGCCTGGAGGAAAATTCTACTCTAATTGGTACGTTTCCATCTTATCTCTTATGTCTTCAGTAATCGGTAAATAACTAAACGGGGGTTCTCCGATCGTTACCAGGTGAATGCCGGAGAGGTACCTCGCAATGAGCGACGGGACGCGAGCGATATTTCGTTCCTCATGCTTGGCCCTTCCTCGTCCCTCACACATGTACACATATACTTTGGTTTTTATAACGTGGCATGTTAAGTCCCGCCTTCACGTTGGAATATGTCACAGCATTTTGCATCTTTCTCGGTCGTGTCGCTTGATGTCGCATGTACGCGAGCAGTAGTTGATACGGTCGCATCATGCGACATCTAGTGGCATTACTGAGTCAGACGCGAAATGCCGTGACAAATTCCATCGGGAAGATGGGATATGCGCGCTACGTTATAAAAACCGAGCTATACACGCACATATTCACATGCACTACACCACCACACATGGCGGGTGACTAGTCGGGACCTTTAAGTTAACCCCGGTTGAGGCGGTGACGCGCTAACGGAGATACTTCGAGGGGGGAAACCTCGCAAGTGGACGTGAAAGTCGGCATCGGATTGCACGAGACAAAGATCGCCACCTCCCGACATACAACATGCTGTACATTAAATGATACACACTTACTGTGATTAATTCCTTATGCTATGTAACGCTTTCATAGAATATTCGTCTTCACATCTTTCATGGGTCTTTTTGGTAATAATTGAAGGAATCGGAACCTCATAATGATAACACTTTTTTCACATATCCAAATTAAAAACCTTAGAATCTTCCCCAAAAGCAAGCATTATTACGCAGGTAATGAACAAAAGCGTTAACTGAACTACACTATGTATAATAAAGAAAGAAGCAAGAAGTATGATTACAAACTGTGACACGTGTGGATTTACAAAAACCTTGTTTTCGTTCTTGCATACAAATATTATAGAATTGAAGATTTTTACTACTGCATTGATTCCTTTCATTATTCCATTTCATTTAGTTTACACGCATCATTTACATTACACCATTTCATTTATTGTGAGTTTTCTGTAACCCAAGACGATACATTAGGTTGCACTCCGTTCTAGCTCGTGTTCAATTTTCATCTAGATCTTTGAAACGGATTCAAGTTGTTTCGTCTTCTCCTGTTAAAATCTCTGAAAGCAGGATTTACATATAGAATTATAAGACTAATTAAGCACGGCATCAGTAAGAATTGTTGGCATCTCGCAGGATGTGTAGTAAAAAACCGAACACAATTTGGAATTTTAACCCTCTGTAATTGCCAACTCGTGCCTCAAACGGGCTGTCAAAGTGCCGTATCTTTGCCATCAATTTGAAGCCAAGTGATTTACATTTTGAATACAACGTGCTGAAGCACTTTTGAATTCTGTTGGGAAAGATATTTCCTGACACTCTATCAATTTGTAGACACGCTTCGAGAAACAAACGCAAAGCAATCTGAAACAGGTTTTTAATTAAACTGAGCAAATTACACGGAAAAGAATTAAGTCAACATGCTCACGCGATGTCTGAAAACGCTGAAGATTGAAACCCTTTTGATCAGGTTCTGTACACAAGGTATATAAATAAAAAAATGCTGGGAAATTAAATTTAGTAATTACGGTGAGTGAGTTGCTCATCAGAACATAAGAAGCGAGGAGGTGGAGACAGGCTGGCGTACGATGTGATGCGCTGGAAGGTAGAAGAACTGAGGGCGGTGGAGCGAAAGTGTGTAAGAGAAAGGGAAAGAAGAGAATAAAGAGAGGAGGGAGAGAGAGAGGCGGGAGAAAAGCGAGGGGAGAAAAGGGTGGAGGGAAGGGAGAGGTGGAGAGGAGGTAGAATATATGACGAAGGTGGTAAGGTGAGGAAGGGTAGAGGGTAGAGAGGAGGGGGAAGGAGAAAGGAAGCTAAAGCTGGATGGGTTAACGATATCTGAGAGGATGGCCCAGAAGCCAGCCTCTCAATCGCTTCTTGTACCCGGACGTCTTAATTTAGCGCTGGCATACCTGGTAGTTTCCATGGCAACAGATAAATAAAATGTTCGATGTATCCCGCATAACCATCTGGTGATCTCATCTCGCACATAAGGAGCCGCAGAGAGGGCGCCTTGAGATGGTGAGCTCCTCAGGTGAGGGTGGGTTGGCAGTTTTCAAGCGCAGAAAGAAGGAACCCTAGAAACAAACACGAGACAGCTGCCCTCCTAAATTGGGTGAGGGCCACGGTCCGTGAGTCTCGGGAAGCCGGCCGAGAGGAGGGCGAGAAAATTGTGCGGAGAGATCGAACAGTCGGAGATTGGTAGGAAAGAGGTAGGAGATAGTGCCTGTAGAGAGTGTTCTGAGGTAGGTGAGTTCCTTTGGTGATAGGGCGTGATTGTTGCGAAGAACGTATGGAAGCCTAGCAAGGTGCAGATAGGAGTAGGAAAAACGATTCGCAGAGTCGAATCCCAGACAGTCGCCCTCAAAAAGTGAAGGAAGCTCCGGGAATACGGAGAGAGGGTGAGGAAGGGGGGCGAGGAGGCTACGGGGAGAGGGAAGTGTAAGAGGCCTTGGCGCGATGCCAACCGGGGCGTCGCCGCCATCAAGGAGAGGAGAGCCGAAAACGAGAGTTTTAATCAAGACATATTTAATTCAATAAACAGGGTATTATGGGCGCCTTAGTCGCGCATCCTCAGAGCGACGTTTACCTGTGAGGGGAAGGAAGGACAGTAAAGAGGATCACGAGGTCACCAGGTGTGCTCCGGAGCAGTTTTCATTCACGCCACTCATAACATCATTTTACTCAATGAATCATTCATTTTCAACTTATTTGTTTCTGTTCTCTTTGCCTAATTAACTTATTTAGTCTCTTTTGCATCACGAAACCCTGAATAATAGTTAATTTTATGTGGATTCATATTGGCATGAATGAGCAAACGTGTCTCGGGATGAAATAAATATAAAATTGTTTCTGTAATGTTCCCCACTCCTGCGCCGCTAGTAGTACCCAGAGTGACATAGCAGTGCTAGCGTGGAGGCAAACACATCTCCCTGATGGGATGCTCCAGAGTTCACGCCCTGCCTCCACCAAATGGAAGCACTCAAACGGCTTCTGGCCGGACTCCTGTCGTCTGCACCGTCGATAGCCTTGGGACCCTGCCGTTTGGCAATGTTTCTTTAAAACCCAGAGCTGGCTGTACTACTTACTGGAGTAAAGGATGTGTTCCCAACATTCTACACATTTAAATGTACTAAAATGTAATTGTTGAATTGGAAAATTAACTATTGAATATCCCTAAACTTAAACAGCTTTAATGATCAATTTTAGACTTAACTTAATTATATTTTTAAAATTGTAATTATATCTCTTTTGATTTGATACTCAACGTTATTCGGCTATTCATGTAAAGCAGTGAAAGATACTTTCCCAATAGCCGTAAAGTAGAAATACTTTTGCTTCGCAGAACTCTGGTCGGTCGATGAAAAAGAAAGAGTTGGCGAAGTCGGTTTGACTTTGGGAAAGGAAAGAGAGAGGTATAATCAAAAGTTCCTTGCGGCCAACAATTTTCAAATGGCATGTCGGAGCAGGGAATGTATAAGCAGCACATCAAAGCCGTTAATTTGAAACTTGGAAAAGATGACCAGCAAGAAAGAAGCTCTTCTGAATACATCGTATAATTAATGTCCACCTTTAACGTTAGTATCAGTACAGAAATTACACTGAGCGAAATACTAAAAGTATCTAATAAATTCTGAATCCGGACAGACACGATAGTTGAGCGCTCCCTTACCGAGTGTCCCGGTGTGCACATAGTCAAGAGTCTCCGTAACTATCACCAACCAATGGTAAGCGCTGACTAGGTAACGAGGTTTTTTCCCACGCCCTGTAGATTACATACGGCACACACAAAAAAGAATTCAGACTCAAGGACCGACACACTGTTCTATATGTATTTCTACGCGCTGCATGCGAATCTAAAGCCATTTGAGTCACCACCCTCCAGTTTGTTTGTATTTATTGCAAATAACCTACCCAGAAATAGTAAATTGTAAATTTCACTATGGTTTTTCACGATTACAAAACACTTGGAAGGTAGTGGCGCAATTATGGTTCGAATTCAACGCGTCGCCATGTGTAAAGCAACATGTGTCAAGTCATGGGACAGACAACTTTTGGGTTCTATAGAGTGTAATGCGACAAGACACCAAAATCTAGTATTCGCGTGTGATTTTTGTGATTTAAAAAAACTGGAGGATGGTGGCGCAATTCGGGCTTCACATTTGGATTCCACGCGTCGACATCCAGGGAGAACACGAGTCAAGTCTTTGGGTCTGACAACTTTTTATTTTGTGTGTTTTTGTTGTTGTTTTCTCAGGCACTGTTATAGTCATCAGCCCCTTGAGTGAAGTGAATGATATATCGTAGGAGACTGGCGGTGTTCCTCATCTGCTGAATGGTGAGATACGTCGCCAACCTTACCCAGCAGGTTGCAGGAGGTTTCTCCAGCACGTTAAATGATCACAGGTGTTGTCATTGCCAACCATGTTATTTATTTTATTTTAATTTTAATTTATTAAATGTATTAAATTTAATTGTTTAATTTATTAAATTTAAAATTAAAATAAAATAAAAATAAAATAAAAAATAAAATAAATAAAATAAAAATAAAATAAATAACATGGTTGGCAATGACAACACCTGTGATCATTAATTTTAAATGCCAACGACATTTCACCACTAAACCAATATTCCCCAGCACGTATCTCCCCAAAACGGTGTGCCGCTGTAGTCGGCACAAACTGTAAGTTTCCGACTGGTCTGTCATGTGTGGTATTTCATGTAATTGTATGTGAGGAAGGGAAGAGAATAGAGCAAGTAAGAGGTAGGAAAGATGTCGTGCGCTCCGTGGCTCGATTGTTAAAGTACTGCTCTGGCATTTGCTTGGCAACTACCGATCATCGCAGCAAACTGCTAGAATTTCCTCCTGGCAGCGCCTGATTCGACACTAGCTAAGTAGCTAGTGTCGAAAATTCGCCCTCCGCTGGACTCTTTTAAGGACCACCTTTTGACCTGGTGACGGTCCCATTTAGCTCCTGCGACAACGGTAACGTGGGGTCTGAGCTAATTCAGCCGATTATGTACTTTATTCACTATCGACCTCTTCGCTCTACAGGAGGGAGCATATCTGCCACAAGGCGGTGATCCCAGTCAGCGGCATCATTCTATACATAAAGCACTTTCCATTCGTCGCACTGGTGCGCACTCAGGGAAGCTTTCGTGTTCCATTCGACCGTTAGGGTGCACCAGTGCGAAAGGAGCCCATGCTCCATTCGCACAATAATACGGAACCAGGGTGCACTCGGGGTGCCCTGATTAACACTGACGAGCTCGTCAGTGCAGTCCACTGTACCGGCCATTTTGAGTTTAGGTACGGAAGTTATGAAAGTTGATTTGGATTCGTGGTGAAATTGTGAAGGCAATTGAGTATCTTCTGTCATACAGGAACATTTCGAATGATGGAGTACATCATGTTTTACAAGAAATATCTTAAAATATTTTTGTGACTTACGCGAAAAATCAGTTTGTGTTTGTGTAAAATTCAACTTTAAATAACTTCGTGTTAAAAAATCCAGTGCTATTTAGTAATCACATCTATTCCCTTACAAAATCATTCAAATATACTATATACCAAGAAATGCTTCTCACACGAGCATACATTTGCAAGCGGAAAGGCCCATGTTAATATTTTTAGAGTTTTCAATAACCAAATAATTCTGTAGAAGCCTTTCGGTTCACAATCTCGTATACTGTATCGATCACAGACAAATCTCGATCACTGACAAATCGCGTGTTTAATGACCCTGTACAAACAAAAGGTTTCGTTTCATCGGACTGGCATTCATGCTCAGCTGATCGAGGCACAGACAATTCGTTGCTCATTCATTTTTGTAGGCCGTCATATTTTCTAGAATATGCCATTTGCTGGCTTAAAGACCAAGCTTTTGAAATCACGCATCAATTTGTGTCGCGATTTGTTATCCGGAGCTGGCTCAGTGGCAACAGTACGGTTCACTATGCAGCAACTCTAAACTGAAGAACCTAGGGTTTCAGTTTCTCCGGTGGCGAATTTTGTTCACTAAACAACTAGCTAAATCGAATTTAACCCCTGGAAGGAGAATTCTAGCAGTCTATTGCTCTGAGTGGAATTTTTTTAATTACAACTGTCGAATATCGGAGAAATAACTAAACAAATAGGAAACGCACCGCGCGCAGTCTTTTCTTCTTTCGCGTCTTCTCCTTACCTCTTACTCATACACACACACACACACACACACACACACACACACATGCACTGCACTACCATGTATGTCGGGAGTTATACCAGCTATAGTAGTGTCTCGTGGGCGGAAATATCTGGACGGGAAATCAACTTTAATCCAAAGTCAAGACGGAGCTAGATCACAAGTTCCAGCTGAAGGAGGAACACTGCTCCTTTTAGATATAACAAGAATACGCTTGCGGGACTAACAGCTGTCGCGTCCAGAAACATCGACAAATCAGACAATTGTGTTCTGAAAGCATTCCACTGCAATATACTCAATACGAGCAATTTGTTCGTGCAATGAAGCCGATAATGCAATTCCTTGCTACTTTATTGTAGGTCATTCGTCCTTCATGGAGCTCTGCGCGCAAGGTCCAAAGACGGAATTCTTTTCCGCTTCGGCGCAGTCGCAGAACGACGGCGATCGAGAGCTGCAGCGATTCGCCAGCGACTCGGCCGTTCCAACGCCCGATAATGCCCCACCCACGTAGCCTAAGTCAGCGTCTCGACGCCCCAGAAGGCGATTGTCTCCTAAAGGAGAATGGGTTCTCTTCCTGACAATTTATCCATAAGATTCCCGTCCCAAAACTACTCGAAAGGACATATTCTCTATACTACTAATTTCAAATATAAGTGAAAATTAACAAAACACTGTGTTGCCTCTGACAACGTGAGTAACGGTGGCAATGCTTTCATTAGATATCCGAGAAAAATTGGAAAACAAAAAACAAAGGAGCAGTTTCGCTTTTGAAAAGAAAACTCCAAATATTATTTCGTTGGTTAGGTTAGTGTTAATTATAATATTATTGACTCTACTAATCCGCAATTTCTCGGAATTATTACAACTACAGTTTCATACTCAATGCGTCTCTGCTGATGTTCGAACAAACAAGCTGCCTTTTTGTTACAAAACTTAGTTCTATTTAATTCTAGGCGCATCTCATCATGGTTTTTGTGCAAGCTATCTTAACAATGAATTTTATTTTACATTCATAGCTTACAAAATACGTTCAGTTCATACAAGTGTAATACCAAGTATTTCTGCGCGTCGTGATCAGCACGCCGCCTATGGCATTCTGCCTGGCTGTAATCTTAGAACGTTCGGTTCATACAAAATTCATTGCCAACGAGTTAACTACGAAATGCATGCTACAAAATAGCATTTTTAAAATACTTAATATCATGAAATTCATTTTGTTAATTGAACGCTAACTACTTCGCTTTTAATTTTAATATTACACGGCAACGTGCATCACGATTCGTCAAAAGCACAGTGCCCGGGAAAATGGTTAAGCTGTGCCTCCAAACACATGAATACGACAGTTGGGCTGAAGCCGTTGCGCGATGCACATCCGTGCCACACAAGCCCACTCATTGTTTTTATATTGATCACTTAGTAATGAATTTCCTGTACGCGTGTGTGTGAATTCTTACTTTAGTTTTTGTTAGTGCAGTACAATCGTTCAGTATTGTTCAAATGTATGCATTCGAGCTCATTACGTCCTATGCACATCTGTGTACATACTATTCAACTAGTAACTGGGATGTCTTGCATAAGCACATGCATACTGCGAATTGCTTATCTGCCACAACAGTTATTTCTTTGTTTTACTTGCGTGCATTTCACATATACTGTTTAAATACTCGTGTCTAATTAGAGACAGTGAGCGTAAGTGATCAACTCAATACACCAATCTAATAGCTGTCGTTGCGTTGCGTGAGTGAATGTACACACCGTAACTCCTGATCTAATCCTACAGAAACTTTGCGTTCAACTTGTCAGCAAAATACAGTGATATTTCCAGAGCGTATGTTTTCAAATCTACCCAGAGCGCCAGCGAGGCCACTTGTACGCTCGTGCCCACCGCCTCTGCAACGCTATCACATACTGACTCGACTCGTATAATACTCACGCCATTTTTGCGGGTAGTATGTGTCGTTGGGGTGAACAGCGGTGATTCGGCATGGGTTTCTTGGAAACTTGGGCTAGTACTTACAATGAGTATTTTGAGCGCATTGTCCTTCTGTTTACGGATGAACAAGTTCAATAATAGACTAATTTCCTCACACTGTAAAATCAAAGTTGAATTAACTCTCAAATGAGAGTTCAGCCCAATTCTTGTGGTCTCTTACGACCAACTATCCCCATGATAATATATAATTTCAAAATTACACTTAAAGCGACACACTTGTATTAAACATTTCAAACTTTTGTGTCACGACATACTTTCTTAATAAACGATAACTATCTACATCATTTGTAATACTTTTCGAGATACAACCATTTTCAAAGTTACATAGTATCTTCTTCAAACCAATCAGACGTGTTGCCAGTGGACTCGGAAGCGCTAGGAGTATACAAATCGAATTCCGAAATGTTCATTTTGAGGACCTTTTCCACCCTCATCTACATTCACCATCTGGCTTTCTTTTCCGTTTTACAGAGGGTCGAAATTTGTTCAATACTTACTCAACAAGAAACTTGGTAAAACTTGTGGAAGAGTTTCTCAACATATATCTCTAAAAAAATTATATGGAATAAAAAGTGTTTCAGCATTTTATTCTCGAATCCGTAAGTACTTTTACAACTCGACTTTAGTCTTCCAGTTGGATAAACAAAGATGCATTATATTTTGAGTATAGTTGGAAACTCAATAATTTCCTCGAACAAATAGGACAACATACGAAAAAGAGACTAAAATAACAATCCACAAGAAATTTTCTACAAAAGAGCTGCAATGAACAACCAAATATTTTGTAGAAAGTTCTCAAATACATTTTTAACACGCCATGCGTGACACACAGTTTCTCGTGCTTGTTTTTTTAACGCGAATTATCTATTACGAATAGTTCACTTTCTTAAATAAGTTTAAACTAATGCGCTACAGGTATAGTACCATACACATTTATTTTTTCAGAAATGTGTATCTATTTAGGCTACACACTTGTGATATGTCACGAAATTATTTTCGCTCGTATCAATCCCTCACCCCCGAGGAATCTGTGAGCGTCAAGCCGCTACCTCCATCGTTCGGAGAAGTTGCTTCGAGGAAATCGGAGCAAGTAACTTCGCAAACTGCAGCTCGTCCCAGCGCTGCCCGAGCGCCCTCCCGAAGCCCTGCACCTCAAATCGGAGCAGCTCCTGGCCCGGCCTCCACCCGTTCCACTCCCAAATTCCGCAACTCGCGTCGAGTCTTAGGAGACACCTGCGGCGACAGACGAAGCCTCGCCTCAGCGACAAGGGATGCCCGCTTATGAATTCATCAGTAGCACGCGACTTGTATGATTGGGGCCTGGTGAGTTGGCGAAGAGTGGGGTGAGATGAAGTGAGTTGAAATGAGGGGGAGAAGTTGATATGAAGAGAAATGAAGTCGCTCAGGGGTTAAGGAGCCCTATCTACTAGAGACAACTGCAGCGGAAGGCGAAGCCTTCGCTCCAACACAAGTGATGCTCGCGACTTACATGAGCGAGGTTTGGTGGGTTGGGGAGGAGTGGGGTGATATGGAGAAATTTGAAGTGAGTTGAAAAAGGTGAAGGGAGGTGATATGAGGTTGAAGTAAGTTGATACGAAGAAAGATTAAGTCGTGCTGCGGTTAAGGAGCCGTGACCAGAAGGTTCACTAGCTGTGAAAGACGAAACCTCTTCCAAAAGACAGACGACGCTCGCTTATAAAATTCGAATCTCCAAGCAACTTGCCTTAGAGGACGGAGGGATGTGAGCAAGATAACTCTCCACGCGGAAAGATGACTTCACTACAACAAAATAGTCGAATCCATTCTCAACGGAAAAAATTTGCAGTATTATATCGTAATAGAATAACGTATCTTATTTTAGTCTTTACAGTGGATCCCAGAAAATAAACACATACATAGTACAACACTTTTTGAAGCCAAATTCTTGTAATCTTTGTGTAACTTATCTCATTTTTCACATTCAGTTTTTACTTTCTCCCAACCGCAGTAGAGAGAACGTTGTATGAGGTTGCGCAAAACAACGGCGAATTTTCGGCAGAAAACATATTTTAAGGTCCTGGTAACGAAATCGTGGATAAATCAAGTTTCTAAATTAAGGGGAAAAAATTTCTATCACGTGGTGTAGCCAGAATCCGTGTTTCGTAATTGATATCGAAAAATCGAACGGCGGCAAAACGCCTGTCCGTCTGTGAACAATGCTAGCGACTAAACCGTTCAGTCTAGTTTCTCCAAAAGACGTTTTCGCAAAATTGGCTGCAAATTTTTCAATGAAAATGTGCTTGTTGGGACAGGTTTTACTGTTCTACAATATTCTTGATGTTATGTTTTAATTCTACTAGGGGACCGAAAACAAAGAAGATGTGAAAAAATATACATTAGGCGCCGATTGGTAGCACCTGGGAAGAGAGTGGAGAAGCCAGCCCAGACTAAAAAGATTAGAAAGCTAACTAGTACGAGAACGTCTACGCCATTTCTTGCGCCGAATTCTGTGTTACTCTAGGGAACATTACTGGACATTCTATTCAAAAGGCACGATTACTTTTCAGAGCCACGTCTTCAATCATTACGCAGGGGGGCGCCTTACCTGACCGGCCACCAAGACCGACAGGCATCAGTTTCTCTATCACACACACACACACACACACACACACACACACACACACACACACACATACACACACACATATTCACACACATTCACACACAGTTGTGGAGAAG
Source organism: Acheta domesticus (assembly GCA_031308135.1). Taxonomy (NCBI): domain Eukaryota; kingdom Metazoa; phylum Arthropoda; class Insecta; order Orthoptera; family Gryllidae; genus Acheta; species Acheta domesticus. The sequence goes on along the minus strand of JAHLJT010008756.1, from coordinate 14,914,458 downwards.
CGAACTGCTATCGGATGGCGCTCCGCTCATCCCACCCTCACACAATCTGCCATCGCCCCGTTATCGCCCCCGCCCCGCCCCCCGCCGGCTCGCCGGCGGCGGACCCACAGCCCCGCCCCCTTCCACTCCCCGCGCTCAATCCGGCGTCCGACCGACACTCGCTCCCTCCCCTCACACGACCACGTCCACCATCCCCGCGCCCCAGACACGCCCCCCTGGGGACGGAAACCCACACACGGCCCGGAGGAGCCCAAGAACAAAGCGGCGGCTCCGATGCGACGCTGCGGACCGGAAAAAGTGCTGTCCTCAAAGGACGTCGGCAGCGCGCATTCCGGGGCACGAAACGCGGACGGTTCGGAAGGACAATCGAGGCGAGGAGTCTCACCAAAGGATGTCTACCAATCTATATGGGAAGTGGCACAAACAAACAAACTCCACAGTGCATTTAAAGACGTTCAGCACACTTTGGAGATGTTTCAATGTTTAGTATAGGACCAAATAAACTGCATACCAAGCATTACAAACATGTTCAAGGTAAAATTCATATCCATATTTGATTTTGTGACGAAATATTTTTCTCTTTGTTTGAAAATGTACTTCATTTTTACTTTTCCTACTACTACACTATTTGTAGGAAAAATATTGGAATTATCTTCTCAATACGATCTCAAATTTTCTGTCTTAAAATCTGTCATTCAGGTTCTTTTTAACTGTAACTTTGCTGAGCATCATTTCTTTGATATTCTCAATGCATCCAAGCGATGTTTGTATTGTGCTTACGTTTGAAAGCAGAAAAGCTAAAACACTTGGTATTGTTCCTAGGTTCATATATAGGTGAAAATACCGACGATAAACATTATTTAATAAAATATGTAAATCTAATGAGAATGGGTGTAAATATTTTAACGTATTTCTGTTTCATCATTAATATGTTTTATTTTTATCCGATCATCTTATCCAATTATCACCTTCAGACGTAGGTTCTGACATACAACATTGTCTTACCTGTTGTATGCGTACATAATTCTCTACAGAAGCACAATTACTGGAAGTCCTGGAAGAAAAACTTACTATTGAACTGATGTCAATTGCAATAAATTATCACCTTTTTCCTTTTAAAAACAATCAAATTTAACATTTTTTACCCTAATTTTACACAATATTCCAGATCTCTTTACATAAATGGTTGAACTTTTCTCTGAATGCATGAATATACCGTAAGGTCATTTTCAAATAATGTTCGTAAGCTTACGGTTATTTCTCGGATGATTTTCTTCTGAACTGTGAGAGCGTAGGCTTCTTCCGAAATGATTCCCACTTCTGGTGTTGTCCAGTTGATGTCTTCCGAACCTCTGTTATTAATATGTTTTTGGCTTATTGTACGAAAAAATTCCGAATACCCCCCGGAATATCTCTGATTATTTGATCTTTTAAGTAATTTAATATATTATATTACGACGCGACTGACCTTCACTAGGTGTCGCATAAACCTCTGCTCGCGACTATTTCAATCAACCTATAAATATTTTCCTAACCTAACTACGGAGCTGTCCTAAGATAAACCCTTCAGAAAACACGAAGGCTATTTAAGTTAAATCAACTAAGTTTACTTTAATACACGAAAAATAAAAATGACAATTATAATTTACGATTAATAATGCATCTCAGCTTTAATCCTACACCATGTCGATCATAATAAGAATGAACTATCAACTATTCGCCTCAATATCTTTTACCAAATAACCCAGATTACAATGAATACTAACATTGACACATACCAATTATCATTAGATGTTCACAGCTCCACGCTTTTATGAAAGTAAGAATATTTAACTTTTTGCATAACCAAGACTTCCAAAGCCTACTTCACATTTATAGCATCTTATGACAACCGGGGCGTGACAAAACGTCATAGTTTATCGCACCGTGGCATGGAATCTCTACACTTGTTTATAAGTTATCTTAACAACGTTTATTCTTTGGAGGATCCTGAACGTCGCAAATACGTATGATCTCGTAATGGCAGGCTTGATACAATTATTTTCCTGCCAAATACCGTGGAGTCTTTTGGTATATTACAATATGCATTTCACACATCTCTTTTCTGGCGTACATCCTTGCTGCTCGGAAGGACAATCGATTTTAGGATATATCCCACCTTTCCAAGCTATTATTCGTCCATATTGCTTCTTGTGTGGCTTGGATGTTTTCTGCACAATTACAGTCAATTAGAACTTCACATGATATCATTATTTTTTTAAAGTCTGAGTACTTGTTGAATAACAACACTTAGGGAAGGAAAAAGTTTCGGTATGCCGCGCATTCGCTCTAGTTCCAAATGGTTTTGTAAATATTATTCGAAGTTCTGATGATTTCCAAATTAGGAATTAAAAAGTTAAAAAATGAATATAACTCAATGATTGCTATTGCGTTATTGCAGCAATTATCTGAAGTTTGGTTCTATATTAAATAATACACAATCCACTGATATACAACAAATATTTGATACCTCGCCCTCTCCTCTTTGACGCGGCCCGACGGCGTGGTGGTTGGGCGAGCGAAGGCTCCTTCTCTTAACGCTTTGGGGTTTGTGCTGAGGGACAAAGGAAGCCAGTAGATCTCTCGTTTAATCTATCATTAAGGCCTCTTTTGTGAGTCTGTCAACAAAGAGGAGAGTTCCAGTAGGCACGGAGGCAGGCAGTGGGCAAGGGCGAAAACGACTATGGGCGATGGATGGGAGTGAAGGCCAGAAGGTGTGGTAAAGGCTGGTGGGTGTGGATGAAGGGCGATGGCGAAGGGCGGTGGGTGGGGTTAAAGGGTGAGGGTAAAGTGTGATGGATGGAGAAGAAGGACGAGTCGTAAGCTTGAGGCGAAAGGCTGAGGTCTAGGTATGGGGCAAAAGGCAGAGGAGTAAGGGCCCAAAGGGAGTAAGGTGAAGGGCATGGTGAAGGAAGGCAGGGGCGAGGAGGGGATGGGGTGCATGGCAGGTAAAGGGTGTGAGGCGAAGGGTGGGGGAAGGGATAGCTGACAGTGTAAATGTGATAATGGTTAAACTGCAATTCTATGCTACTGTTGCTTTCAAGAAGGAAACGGTTTCACTGCCAGTTAACCGTAGTGTATCCGATTTACTCGAGAATTCGAAAATCTTTCGAGAGCAACACAAATCATTTGAGAATATTTAAGATTACTTCCCATGGGTAAGTGTAATCGTGGGACTTCACACGTTCCTTTAGAGGTGGAATAGCTTTGGCTTAGGAAGACATCCTTGCCCTCTTTTCTGCCGCCAGATCGGAGTGCGTTTGTTAAATGGTTTTCACACGGAATCTCACCACCAAGTGATCCAATTATTATATCACCAAAACTACAGAAGAGAATTTTCAGAAGGAGTCACTACTGTTTCATTTCACAAACCACGGAAATGAAATTTGCTTCTGAAAATTGTGGTCTACATTTCAGGTTATTTTAAGCTACGATGTAAGAATAACTTATGAGAATAATGGTAGCAGCAATGTCTGGGTGAGAATTTATAATGCAAATTAGAGATTAGGCAAATGAAACGATAATTTTTGGGAATATGTGAGAATATTTTCGGGAGTCTGAGAGATTTCTTAGGGTTTTGCTTCTTGTTATTTTACTCCCCACCGGTCACAAATCAATTTAATTCGCAACGAAAGTGTTTTGATATAGTTTAAGATATGCAATCATTTTATTACCGCACGCTATTCTCAAACTCCAAATTCATTTTTCTGCTTTTTTCTTCCTGATATTATCAGGCAAAAGGGAGCCCTGGCACCTGCTCATTTGCATGGACGCATGGAAGTGAAGGCAAGGCGCAGCACTTCAACTGCCAGTCACCCCTCACATTACATTCACCACTAAATTGTACGTCGCCCTTGCTCGTCGGAAAAATGGGAATATGAGGTTTCCGGCCCAAATTGCAGTTGTGGAGACATTCAATCAGCAAGCCAAACGTAAGGATTTGTAGTCACGAAGCGGGGTAATGACGCAGAGGACAGAAGAACGAGGCAAATCAATTTGGATCAAAAAAAGTTTGTGTGATTTTTAATAGTATTTGCGATTAAAGAGCTCTGTGAATATCAATATTGTGGGAAATACAAGTATTAAATAATGAATGTGACATTTTCAAAATAGTAATAATAAGTCCTTTGGAAATAAATAATATTATATCTACACTGTAAAGTAATTTTAAAACAAAATATAATAACCTAATATTATAGCCATTTAAAATTGTAAATTCAAATGTATTGTTCTACGTACAACCTGTGTAATATTTGTGAGATAACTTTAATATATATAAAACAATGTTTAATTATTATTAATAAACCTTGCACAAATTGTTTGGAAATTTTTCACCAAAAATTGTTCAAATGAAAATAATATAGAATTACAACTATTACTGCAGAACATTCACTAGCCGTTCATAACGTATTGATTTAATCACATTATTAGAATACATTTCTCAGTTTTGGGACTGCACTTTTACTATTTCGGGGTAGCAAGGATTCTTTATTTACAATCACCTCGCATATAAAGTTCATCAAAATTGGAATTTATAAAGCCAATCTTAGATGTTTTACTCTCTGTCATCAAATGATCGCAGTTAAAATGCAAGGACATCCTCTGTTTCAAGCGTCATATGTTTTGGAGCTAGAGCAGTGGTGATTAGTCTTCTTCTGGTGGCAGTGGCAAGCGTCTTTGCATTGTATTATAGCATGCTACATGCTTCTCTGCGCAACTAGGGTCGGGAAAGGGAACTATTACGAGTAGCAATAACCCCGGTGTTTTGCAACTGGGATAGCGTCTCTGGTGGCGGGGTAATGAACTGCGTGTAGGGGTGATTTCGTCGTGCTACGGACTCCCGCTCGTGGTATCGACCTTGACAAAACTGAGCAAGAGTAACACTTCGTTTAAAAAAAACTGTATTTGCCAAAACCTATCACGTGTTGGTCGTGTGCGGGAAAATCTGAGAGAGCGGAGAAGTGGTACAGAGGTCACAGAAACAGGGAGAGGCCGCTGAGATCTCCATTCAGCTCAGGGAACCTCAACTCGTTTCGTTTCGCCCTCTTCGCCATTTCCGAGTTGTCTTTAATGCAAGGCTGAAAGGCATTCACAAATTGGACGTCATTACGAATTCCATCCGGTGGGAAGACTTAATAGACTTCAAAGAGACGATCATTCAATACAAAGAATCCAATGAAGAAAACGAACGTCATTTGCAAATATTTAGAATGAATACATACATTTCCACTAAAAATATGTAAATTCATGATGCACGTTATATTTGGTGACTAATTAATTAACTGAAATATTTATAAATATATGATAAATATCTTTATTAACAACACTTCAACTACTGTAAATTGCTTCCAATGATTGGTGTAATTAAACACAATAATACGGTTAATTTCAATTGTTCTAAAAGTCATTTCTGAAATGAAAACATACAACAGCATAAATAATTTCAAAGACTTTTCAGAAATAGAACACATAACATCATAAATAAAATATACAACCCTGAACCAACAGATCACAACGAACTAAGGAAAAATTCAAGAGAACATTGAACACATTTTTCACTTGCCAACATAACATTCTTTATTCTCATTATTTTGTCAGAAATATATACAACATAATTCGGCATCTAGTTGCAAAAAATACCATTTATACCTACTAAGGAACATATTCCTTCATTTAATGTAAAGCATGACATATATTATTTAGTGAAAGACAAAAATGCAAAGCTCACGATTAGTAAATGGATATTGAGATTCACGCATCTTCTCCTTGCACCACCATTTTCTGACCGTCTCGCCTCTGACACTTTGTTTCTAGCATCTACGATTCTCACCGTTGCGCTGCCGTAAGTTAACTCTACCAATACCACATTTTAGAGACTTCCTCCTTCCACTCTCCCCCCACATTTTCCGACCCCTCCTGTCTTCCGGCCACCCCACTCCTCTTCACCAGGAATTGCATGGCAGGGCCTGTGGCTTTCAGCGTGCGGGCCGCTCCGCTGCCTGCCAAGGCGTTTGGCATCTGAACCAGCCAAGCTCACGCGACCGCCCTCGCTACAGTCCAAGTTTTCCTTTTGCCCCTTTCCCCGCCCTCAACATGGCCCTTCGACATTCGCCTGGCCTTCGTCTTCTTCCTCGCGCCCACTTTCACACTCGTCCTCACCCAGCTCACCGCTCTCTCACACCCTCATCTTCACGCTCTCTTCCACCATGTACCGGCCTCGCCATCACCCTCGCCCACGCTATCTCCAACGCCATCAGTGATGCCATTGCCCACACCATCACCAGTGCATCACCCACGCCATCACCCACACCATCACCCAGCCATCAACCACGCCATCAC
>JAHLJT010008756.1:14878039-14907080 GCA_031308135.1 Acheta domesticus | reverse complement strand
ATTTCTGGTTTTATTTTTTCATATTGTTGCTATCAATGGCCTTGTCGTGATGCATTGTGCTTATCAGAATTACCGCTCTTTTCTTTTTAGGCACATAGCTTCAACATTGTTACTTTTTCCCTTGAATCCAAAAAGAAGACTTTATCTCTCTCAGTGCAGATGGCAACATTTCTTTTTGGTATGTCAGGCTTTTTATGTCTCAGAGTCCCGACAACTGTGATTCCTTTTTGAAGCATTTCTTCAGCAAGTGGAACACTACAAAAGAAAGTTATCAAATGTGATGTTCCGTGATGAACCTTCAAGCAATCTTTGCCAAATCATTTACAACTCCTCTTGCCAAGTTCTTTTGTACTGGCTCGTTTGGCTTTCTTCCAGTTAACTGGTTCCGTTTATTGCGTAGGAATTTTTTGAATCACAAAGCCGAAAAAATTTTTGATGCCATATTTAGCGGGTTTTTTGGGCATGTATTGTACGAAACTGCATCCTACCTCGGAATGAGAGCAACTGCTCGTCAATAGTAAGATATGCATTAGGATCATAACATTTTGACAGTTCCCAATGAACATTTCCCAAACATATCTAAAGGCAGCAAGTTTATCTGTTTGGGCACGTGAACGCTCTGGTGCGCCGATCATCGAATCTAATAACTCTTCTAATATCTTCAAATCTATTTACAGACATAGTAGCTCTGTACAGAGGGTTTTGCTTTTGATCTAAAAACAGTTCCCTAACTGGTACATCCCAGCTTTTCTCCACACCAGCAAGAAGTAATAATCCAAAAAATGCATTGATTTCATCAACGGTAATTTGTCTCCAGTTTTACCCTTTTCTGTTGCAATTCGCCTTCCCTCTAAATTCGAACATAGCAATATTTCATCAATAATATTTTGAGTAACAAAATAGTCCCATGCCTGTTTAGGTGTTGAAGTAGTTATTCCTCTTTTAGGGCCAGAAAGTCCATGTAATAATATTATGTGCAAGTGTACGAGAAGAAACTGGAGAATCATGTTGCCAAACAGTACCATTTCTACTTATAAATGTTCCAGCAGTAGGGGGGCTAGTAACACTCACCGAAATATCAGCGTTCGCTTTCTGAACAAGAACTTGTGCTGTGATCATCACTTTCAATATCTGTCACTAAAGGATGATATTCTGGATCTAAATCTGAATCATCACTGTTTACATCATCAAGAACTTCCTCCTCAATCAACCATTCTTCCACCGTAGGTTCAAAATCACCAGCTGAAGCTGAGACGTAACGTCTATCACGTGAAAAAGCCATACTTCAAATTGAAAGCACACGGCGCAATTCCCCACTCCTTGCCAAACTGTTTCGCAGCTGAAATCTTACTAACAATACGCAAGATTCTCCAAGATTGCTTGTCAACAATGGAAAAACACGATAACTTTGTTTCTCAGAATGAACCACGCATTGTAGAAGCCTGCTTATCGCCCCACGCTTCGAAATCTGACTTTTTCACGATAGGGCCTCAAAGGCCCTGCATATGCATTGACGTAGTAGAATTGTATTTTAGTAACTATCTATAAACTTCTAAGAATTCTTCCTTTGCGAGAAGATCAAATGAAAGTAGAATAATCAATTGAAGATTACACATCCGGCCAGTTCTCATATTTCCAGCATTGCAGAGTAACAAGAGAAATAAAAACCGATAGGGCCTCGGAGGCCCTGCATATGCATCCTAGGGTTTAAAGAAGACATGAGGCAAGCATGGCGTATCCCCGTCACCGTATGTAGCATTGTTGACCTGACTGAGCTTTTGTTTGGTAACACAGCTTAGATATGAGACGATTGTGATGAAGAGCTACAGTTCAGTTTTTGTTCTCGGCCGGGAATGAACCCAAGATCACACCAAGAAAAGCTAAGACGATTTACTCAAGGGACTCAACATTAAATAATTACTTATATTCTCTCGTATTTGTAATAGGTCCTGTAATTATGAGAAAATGCCGTCTCTATATATTGATATATTGACGTAAATACGCTATTTGGAAATAAGCGTGGTGGTCATGTAAAGCCGTTTGAAAACAAATGCGCACCGTTTCTCGCTCCCTGACGCTGCTTCGTCCAACCGTCAATAAACTGTGGTGAGACAGATGCTGCGTAAAGTACATTCATATTACGTACACTGTGATTGAGACACACCACCTTAATGTATGGCGATCAGAGAGTAGAAAACCTATTTCCAAACCAAATTAATTTAATTTTTGTAAAATAAGAAAAGAACTAATTGCTGCCCTTGAAACAATATGTCAATGAATTCTTCAAAGGTCTTATCATTTTCTGCGTGATTTACAAATTGTAGATCTTGTAAAAAAAAAATAACAGCGTCCATTACAGAAGGTCAGTCAGAGAAAACAGAGGAGGAAAGGAGAGCTCATGAAATCTCTCGCTGATTCTCTTCCTGCTCAGCAGCCGCCTCGCCAGTAGGGGTATATGACGGCGTGAAAATGAAGCCACTTCCCGGCGCCCTGGGCGGAGCGAGGGCTCGCCTCTCATTAGGGCATCCAGCGCCGCCCTGCAGCAAAGACCGCTCGCGTGCTCGCACGTGCCCCGCCCCGGAGAGCCCTCTTCGCCTTGCTGCTCGTTCGCAGCTTCAAAGGCGTCTTCCATTGGGCCGCGGTCGCTCGCAGGAACCGCGGATGGCATGAACGCGCGTCTCAGGCGCAAACGGATTCACGCTTTGCATTTCGCCGGGGCTTCGGTCTCTCGTTAATTACTAGATCACAAACGAGTTTTCCTAAAGCTCTAAGAAGAGAAACGACGTGTGAAAAGGCGACATGGAATTGCGTTTTAGAACTTACTGCAACGTTTAAAAAAATTAGAAGTCGCTGTTAGTTTTGTTTATTTTCAATTATTTGTAGTTATTTCAGAGTAAACTGATCTGCAATCATCAATATTACAAACGTTTTAAAGCTATTTATCCATTACTCTACTGAATACCACTTGCAAATTTGGCTCGTCCCGTGATACGTAATTACGTTTTTGAATATGAAACATTTTCTTTCCTTTCTCTCGATGCATATTGGTAATAATATGGTCAATTAAAAATCTAGTGATATAAATAAGTAAATTTGTTCAAAGAATTGTCACCCCCGACCGGAATTCACCGGTCTCCTGGTTTACGCATAGTTGCTCTAACTACTAAACTACAATTCTTTGAACAAATGTAATTATTAAAATCCATTTTTACACACTAACTAGGTCACAACTTGGTATTCTTTACACCTACGAAACATATTTCTGAGCTTAAACGCAACCAAAATGGTAACAAGGTAGTGACAATTATATAAATGTAAATAAGTAATGCATGAAGTGTAAGAAGCTTGTTATTTTGAAAATAAATCGTCTCTTTTACCACAGAAATTATATGGAAATTTTACATTTACTTTGTTTTTCGTCTATTTGAAGTTTTCGACAAAGTGACCTCAAAGTCGATTTCAGGGGAAGTACTGTTTGATGAATATTTTCTGTTTTTTATACTTTTACAATCGATGCTTTTTTTAAACCTAGACCCATGCCGGGTTACAGGTGTATCCCAACCATCTTATTCTTGCTGGCGCGCAATTTCTACTGAGTTTAGTGATGAGGGTATCAGTATATTCAGGTAACATGTTTCTCTTACCATCCAATCTGATTCTCAGCTTTTTATAGCGATTACTTTGTTGTCAGATAGCTTTAAACTCGATTGGGCTTCAATTGTAGCCACGAACACTTGTATAATGGATGATAGATAAGACGTTTACCCTGCTGAAAATCTGAAGGACAATACTATTGTCTGATTAAATTGTCTTGAAATATGAATGACGATTGTCAGTCATGTACTATTGTCAAATACTTGGGTGTTATAGTATTGTTACGACTGCTAAATGACTTATGATAAATTACCAAGCGAGTAATAAAATATATCGTACGTTATTAGACGTAGCTTATCCCCATTATTTTTTCTGGTGGACAACACAGGTGGACTTAAATGCTACGCGTAAGTTCAATGACTTTCACATTATATTCAAATAAACATTTTTAGATTAAAGTACTTGTTCAGAAAAATTTTACGAAACTCTTTATGTCTGTGAAGTATAATTTGACCTTGGGTTGCATAGGTAGGTCACCCAAATGCTTTCAATATGAAATGGAATGCGAATACTACGTAAAGAATATAATAATATTGAAAAAAATATTCATCTAATGACCGGAGCTAGAGAAAACGTGCAGCTCTAATCTAGATATCTGGTTCCTATAGGAGATTTGACTGCAAGCATTTAGGAATCTGTTAACCTTAACTTTCAATAAAAGTATTGGGGGCGATGAAAATAAGTAAATTTAAAAATATATTATTTAGTGAGGAAACACACAATATAAGGTATACCATTTCTTCTGAACATTTCAATCTAGATTTACGCATTCACGTAGGAGATGGGCAATGTACTTGTCTTTGAAGCCTACCAAATATAAAGTTTGTTGGACGCGCCTCTGAGTAGATAAGTCGCAAGTGTTCCCTTGAGTGAGGATCGTTAATTCTTAGGACCGGGAAGTTGGGAGGAGGGGGCGGGGTACTAGGCAGCGGAAGGCGGGGGGGGGTGAGCAGAAGTTGGCCGGGTGATTTCAGGAACTTCGGAAGTTTCCAGAGGTAGCCTATATCCTCAGCTCCAGGAAGCCAACTTTACAAGATTGTGTGGGAGCAAAGTTTGAGAACGCGTTATTAAATAAGCGTTTGAAGTATTGAACTGCAGAGGTTGTTGACGTCAACCGACAGTGGTTATTAATTAGCTGCATCCTCTGGCTTTTAAGCTTTAAGATAATGCAAAATGCACTGGGGAAGGGAAATTCGAAATGCAAAGGAACGACGCCCAGGTTCTCGTCAATTAGACCTTTGGTTCTCACCACATGAGATGCTTGCTAATAATTGTTGTATATTTGAAAATAAGAAGAAAGGTTATTCGTGGATACACATTTATTGAACACAACATAAAACATAGATGGGCTCGCATGAGGCCCGGCCGCATAAGAGAAACATACAAAATATTGTCTCCTTTGGCCGGAAAGCCGAAATGTCGCAGAGCGAGGCTGTCGGCAAAGATCCAACTTCTCGGTGCCTAGTGGTGGCCACAGCGTAGACTGCCGGCCCTGGCGTTGCTTCGACGTTGGAGGTCTAGCGCGGTCACTCCAGGCTTTTGACGCGGCTATGACTGCAGTCGGAGAATGCCTCTGCTTGGCGAAATCGCCGGATTTATAGACGCCGCCAAACAATGGGGAGGCCGCTCGGCGACGTGGTTTGCTAGGAAGTTAGTCTAGCGGGTCTTCTGACCGCTACCCGAATTGCTGTCGCGCGTATTTGAAAGCCCAGCGCGTATAATAGATATATGTTTTGCATCATATAAACGGATAAAATAATATTTGTTCGATATTTACGCAATAGCTATTGAAAATGTTGATTCCATGGATCATTTCTTTCGTTTTCTGTTGATATTCGATTTGAGAGAAACGTATTGTATGGAATATAATGACTGGTATCCACAACGTTACTGGGAGCGTTGGTAAATCGTTCTGAAAATAATAACATAATCTTCATATCAGAGATGTCCGAGGAACTCCAATAGTAGTCGGTTGTCCTGTCTCTTTCTCCAGGTCCTTGTCGAGTATGGGTTGGCGGGCCTGCCTCTGCCACGCCCCCTTTGCATCCGACAACGACACGCGCTGCGCGGGGAAAGTTGGAATCGCGCGACACGCAATTTATGGTTTAATTTCGCAGTGGAAGTGCGCGCCGTAAAGAACGAGAATCCGCGGCGGCTCCGGTGCCAACGAAGAAAGAAAACTCCGCCCTTCGCTCGCACCTCGCGACCATTAGGAACACGCGGGGCAGATGCAAAGTGGTTATGGCGAAACGGGACAATGTGGTCGGTTTGGGAGCAATATCTCCGCGGTGAAGGCGTACGAGTGAGACGTGACAACCTGGAGGGGCTTGACCGCCTCTTTTCGCCCACTCCTGTCGCTGCTTCTTCTGCACCATCCCCTCCCACACGCTCACTTATCCATTCCCTTACCATCCACTCACTCATCCATTCACTTACCATCCACTCACTCATCCATTCACTTACCATCCACTCACTCATCCATTCCCTTACCATCCACTCACTCATCCATTCACTTACCATCCACTCACTCATCCATTCCCTTACCATCCACTCACTCCTCCATTCACTTACCATCCACTCACTCATCCATTCACTTACCATCCACCTCACTCACCATCCACTCACTCATCCATTCACTTACCATCCACTCACTCATCCATTCCCTTACCATCCACTCACTCATTCATTCCCTTACCATCCACTCACTCATCCATTCCCTTACCATCCACTCACTCATACCATTCGCTTACCATCCCCTCACTCATTCAACCACTCATTCGTCAACTCACTCATCATATTATTCACTCACATACAAAAACTCATCACATCTACTGACTGCATATAAACGCATTCATTTAATCTCTATTCATCCAACGGGATAAGGTGGCTCGGAGCGTCAACTGATGTCACTACAATATTTTCACCGGGAGATCCTAGCGTTCAAATTACGGTGGTGGCAGGATTTTCCACACTAGCTAGGTAGCTTGGTCGAATTCAGCTACTGTCTGGACGAGAATTCTAGCGGCCGGCTACTCTGATCCGTAGTTTTCCGTGGTTTCTCCGATCAACACCAGGCGACTGCTGGAGCAAGCGCCATAACAAAGCGTCCATGGTTCGCGTACGATCTTTCTTTCCCCTTCCTTGTCCTATCGTCACACCTTAATTACACAGACACCATGCATCACACAATGTCTTCCACCCTTCTTAGGATTCTTACCTAAATGAATAATTATTCAAAATTCATGTTATAATAGTATGGAGTTATTAGTACTAATTATAATTCTATTTGCATTAATTACCCTATTTTACTATTTACTATTTTTCTGGGAGACGGGTTGGGAGCTTTGGAGTTGTCCGGTGAAGCGGTGCCCGTTGGTGAAGATACCTGGATGGGAAAATCCTCCAAGACGACGTGTAGGCCGGTGCCGGATCTCTTCATTTAGCGGGAAAAAACACGGCAATTTATTCTGATAAAATATGCAATATTCTTAGGGAACTAACAGCCATAGCACTTGACGAGACCGGAAACACGAAAAAATCTATCATTCCTGCTCCCTCTCAGCCTCATCTTAATCGTAGGTAATACCAGGAGTACTTTGGAAATTATCGATAAATACCCGACTCGCGAAGTGAGAAGGGGATTTATCTGAGACTTTCCAAAGCACGAGTCTTTTTTAATACGACTATTCCACGAGTGAAATTATGTTCATCAGAGTTCCAAACTGCGCCAAATATTGAAAATATGTTAATTAGTGAGGTTATGTTATGGAACATAGGTGGTTCATTGGACATCGACATAGCGATCTATGAATAACGCCTCCTGAGACAGATGAGTCACAGTTTGTGATTGGCCTGGAGGGAGAAGTGGTAGGAAAGCCAGTTAAAAAAGCCGTAAACGTTTTGAGATACACTGCCCTGATTGGGGCATTTTGTATGTACAGTTAAATGCTACTGGTTTTAATTTCACGAGTGGAATGGTCGCCTTAATAATCCAATCATTCAATAACTTAATCACAGAGAAAGACTATGACTTTTCATAAGAAGAAACAATTGTCAGGAAGTTGATGACATATTAGTGACTCTCTGGTGATAGAAACATTACTCTATGCAAGGCCTCAAACCGAAACCATAACCTAAAGCTTTGAAAATAATGCCAAGAGCGGGAGAGAAACCAAAATAGTTATTGTCTTAAATAAATTGATTGAACCAGAATCTAATGAAACGGTTTTTACTCCGATTTCGATTTTTCAAAGATCTCCACTTTCTGCAGAAAAGAACAGCCATCCAGACAAAGTGTGATGAATACGGAATTTGAAATCTTTTTGATTTTGAAGTCCTTTTCCATCTCTGCCATTTATATCTGAAATACGCTTATTATGGATACAAGCTGACATTAATAGCAATGTAGTTTTTCCCTTGGCAAAAGAGACACTGCTGATATTTTCCATCATTGTAATGAAAACTCTAGATATTATTACTTTTAAGCGTTTTCCCAATATTGTAATCGAGACTTAACAATTCTTACAGTTTGAAATTCGTATCAAAAGAATGACATTGAACATGACATGAGAACGTTCTGACATATTTCAATGTTACCTACGCGGTGACTTCTCTCATCGCATGAACACATATCGCCCCGAAATAAAACGCACATACCAGTCAGTTTTAGCAACTTTCAGACACCGTAAGACCTCGTTGCGTCATGATTATAGAAGGCCTCTGAGAGTCGATCGTTGCCACGTGTCACATTGTATTTCGTACTCACTTCCTTTATTACCATTGAACGCTATTATGCATATAATTCAACTTTGAGCACAATGCGCAACGCTCTCTGAGCACGGCCTGTGGCAAAACTCAAAGTAATTTTTCTGGGGTTCTTTCAGAGTACTGGCGCCCATGTCTTATCTTTCGATAAGTTGTCGCAAATTAGTTTCGCAATCTTGGTTACTCCTCCGACCCTTCAGCTCAAGCCCCTCGCTCCTTCTCGCTGTACTTGAGTGGATTCTCGGAGTTGATTTATTGGTATTAACCTCCTCAGTCGCAGGAAACACCATAATTGTAACGAAATTTTCCCCGTCTCCCTTGATGCCCCTCCCCTTCCTCCAAACCTTCTTGGAAACCTCTCGCAGCAGAAGTTGCCCTCTTCTTTTAAAAGATTTTCATACTGAGAAGGTGTCTCATTCATTGAAACTACATTTACAAGAACAACACACATATCACATATACCAACACACATACCAACACACATATCAGCGAAAGACAAGGAAAAACCTTACGGTTCAAAAGTACCGGTGATGGGGAGTTGCAAGATCGATTCGCGACAAGTGTCGCATATTTGCCTGATGTGTTAACAACATAAGCGAGATTCTGGCGCCTTCCGAAATAGAATTCGTGGTTTGCGTAGTTGCCCTGATAGTTTCTAGGCAAATGTCGGAACAACACCACAGAATAGGAGGGATCGTGTCAGATCCTTCTTTCCCTGTCCTTTTCCCATTCTCCATCCGTAAGGCTCAGCTATAGATCGATACTCGTATAGCGATATCCTAGCGATATCCTCACCCTATTATTCCAGAGAATCACAAATAAAGTACAGCGAGAACGCTGAAAATTTACAAGGGAGAGAAAACACAATACTTGGTGTCTCTTGTTAGAATAACCGGAATAAGAAAATATATGAACAATATAGGAGCTTTGTGGGCGAAGAGTTCTGAAGCTAAAGTCAATGGAATCTTGGAAGTTCGGATACTTCGCTTTTCCAGAAATGTTGCGTTTCGGCGGCCATACTGGGATCTTCTTAGAGTAGACGCACAACGCACAGGACTCCGTTGTTTGCCTCTGAAATGAAAAGCGTAGCATGAAGAAGCATGAAGGGCGTGGCGCCCCGCTCCGTCTGAGTCTTCCGACCCCCAGCCCATTCGCGGCGGCGGGTTAGAACTGCGAGCGAAAAGCCGCTGCAAATAAGCCGAGCTTAGCGCCGGTTTTGCCTTTCATTGCTATCGATTTTCTAAATTTTACCTGCAAATTTGCTGCCCCACCGCGATTAACCGATGGGTAATTTAGCGGAATCCTCTTTGTTGACGCTCCTCGCGCCGCAATCTGTATAATCAACGCCCCGCGCTCCCTCTGTCCCTCCGCCCCCTGTGACCCCAAAACCCCGTTCGCGGCGCTTTTCACACTTCCTCTGGCTCGGGCCTGCACAATCACCCGAGAGGTGCGCTACTTGCAGCAGACCCACACCCAGCCCCTTCGGTCGTGACGGGTCGCGCTGATTACGGTCTCAGCAGAATGGCGTCATCGCTAGTCAGCCATCCTCACCCTGCCCTTGCCTCCCATCCTCGCTCTCGACCCACCCTCGCTCCCGCCTTTGCTCCTGGCCCCATCCTCACTCCGCCTCGCCCTTTCCCCTCCACCTGTGCCCACGTCCCCGCTCCACTTTCGTTCCACTCCGCCCGCGCGTTCGCCGGTCCCGCCCCGCCATTGCCACACTCCGGCTTTTCCCGGCCTTCGCTGCTCCTTCGGCCCGCCCTAGACCCGCCTTCGCTTCCGCCTTCTCCCCGCCTTCGCCGCGCCTTCTCCCGCCTTCGCCCCGCCCTCGCCCCGCCTTCTCCCCGCCTTCGCCGCGCCTTTGCCCCGCCTTCGCCTCGCCCTCGCCCGGCCTTCTCCCCGCCTTCGACCCGCCTTCTCCCCGCCTCGCCCCGCCATCGCCCCGCCATCGCCCTGCCATCGCCCCGCCATCGGCCCGCCATTGCCCCGCCATCGCCCCGCCATCGCCCCGCCATCGCCCCGCCTTCTCCCCGCTTTCGCCCCGCCATCGCCCCGCCTTCTCCCCGCCTTCGCCCCGCCTTCGCCACGCCTTCGCCCCGCCTTCGCCCCGCCATCGCCCCGCTTTGGCCGCGCCTTCGCTGCACCTTCGTCCCGTCCCGTACCCGCCTCACCCAGCCCCATTCTGGTCCCGCTCCAACCTTCCTTCATATCGCCCCCCTCCCCGCCTTCTCCCCATCCCCGCCGCATCTCACCCCGCCTCGCCCCGCTCTGACTTACCCTACTCCCCTCTGAACCCACTGCTCTCCCTCATCATTACTGCCTTTCCCTGCCCATCCCAACCGCGCTTAATCCCCCGCGGTGGCCGTGGCGCGTGCGAGGCGACGCGAGGCCAAGCCGCGGGGCCGTTTCCATAAACCGTAAGTGATCGCATCCATCTGCGCTGAGGCGTCGCAGCCATCGCCCGTTTAATTGAAATGTTATCGTCCGCCGCCGCCCAATATTGCATCGCTCGCCGCTAGCGGTCGCCGCCAATTCGCTTCCGTCGCGGAGCGCAGCGGGCGGAGCGCCGACGGGGCAGAGGCGGAAACGAAACGCACTTCAGCGCTACGATAGAACCCCAGTGATCCGAAGTGAGCGGGGATAGGACTGGTCTGGAAATGCGGATATTCGGATTATTGGATAAAATTCGGAAATTAAATTTGAAATGCCTCAAATATGAAAAAAGCTACTCTTAAATTCATGATATTAAGTTCAACAATATATAAATTACATAGAAGTGTATTTTTTGTAGGATTTATATTAAATAGATTTTTTTTCTCAAAATCAGTTCGGGTAATTGGAGTTTAAGGTAATTTAGAATTGTGCAATTGCGTTCTGTGCAAGCTCAGTTCATCAGTATAATCAGAGCTAGTAGGCAACTAATGTATAATTTAATTAAAAGTTACAGACAGGCTGATAAGCACTAGGAACATCATTTGAGATACAAAATAACACATTGAAGAATTGAAACTGGAATCTAGAGCAAAATGTACAAAGTACTAGATAAAATATAACACTGTAATGCAGTAGATCCCTTGTGATGATCGATTGATAGCAGAGCATAAACTTTTTTATCGTTAATGACACCCTGACGATACGCAGTATGATCACAAATACATTCCACCTGGTGAGGAAAAACAGAATGCATCCCGCTTTCCTAGTGAGACGCGAGCAAACTGTTTGCAGTGCTTTACATTACACATGCGGAGGAAAACAACTGTCACTGCATTGTATTAGAAATACACTGTTCAACGCTGATTGAGACATGTTAAAGTTCATCCACCAAACAAGTGAATAGTGATAGAAAACTAACAAGCAGCCTTGCCCGCTTCCAATCTGAAAGTTTACTTGAGAATTTTGACTCTGCAGTAATCTTCAGTATAAATAAACTGCTCTCCAACAGCGTGAACAGGGAATATTTCAAAGGATTACAAGCAATTCACTGCACTGATTTGAAAAGTAAATTAACATACAAGAAGTCGGCGCGAAGCGGTCTACCTCAGTCATCATATCGTCTGTACCGGTGCTTGCTTCGCGGACTGGCGAGATAGATTCGCGAATTTACAACAGGCGTTATGTATTACAGATTTTGTAGTGTAGCCAAAAACGGCATGAGCAGCTTGCGTTTAAACTGATACTAACATCATCGTCTGTGAAGAGGTTCCCAGAATTGCGTGGGCACATGCGTGGGAGCTAACGGTTGCTGGGGTTTGCGTACTAGTGTCGCACGTGTTTCATCCAACGAAATGAAATATTGCACTTAAACAGGTATAGAGATCGGTGGTTACAGCAGAAATCTTGGGAACATCCATAATGTTTAGCGGAGTCGATGGTGTAATGTTAAGTGTATCGGACGGTTATATCAAGTTCGTTGGTTCAAAACCCGATCGAAGCCGTGAATTTTTAACGGCGAAAATCGTCTTCCTACGCCTTCTTTCGGAGAGGAAGTAAAGCCGGCTGTCCCAAGCTAGTAGATTTACTGCAAGTAAAAGATCCTCAAGCCTAAGTGAAGCCTTTGAGCTAAATTCAAATCGCCTGTTTCATCGCCCAAGTAATACCTTATTTCCCCGCTATTTGGAGAAAGGAGCGTAGCAAAATTTGCGTTGTCAGGCGAAAGAGCAGGCCTCATGGCCTGAGTCGCCACGCAAAATAAGGTATCAATCCAATTGAATTCAATAATGTATACGTAAAAAAGAAATAAAAGTTCACAAAAAATAAATTGTAAAATAACTTTTTATAGACCTTATCTTTGCATAGATATTCCTGTATTTCCGATTATCGCACGTCTCCTTATCGAGAAGGAGTAGGAGAAGATCAAGGTTGGGGGACGTGGTTAGTGGGGTCGCGAGCGGGCAGAGAGGTGCAAGGGCACGGGGCAAGGGCGAATGGAAGGGCGCGGGCCAAGGGTTGGACGGGGGAGGGGCGGGGCTGCGTTGAGCGCCTCCCTGTGAGCGCATTGTGCAGCTGAAATACTGCGGCGTTGCAAGAAGCGCTCCGCTGCTGTTCCTCCGCCGCTCAAGAGATGTGTCTCCTAGGAGGGAGCGAGGTGCCGCAAGGCGGGAGGGGAGGCACGAGGGAGGGGAGGAGCAAGGGGAGGGGGAAGATGGAGGAGGTCGTCGCCCGCGCGCGCAAGAGAGAGGGAGGGGTACAAGGAGAAGAGAGGGAGAGAGACCAAGGGAGGGAGGGAGGGGTAGAGAGGTCTTTGCGTAAAGGAATGCACAGTGAGCGGACTCTTACTGAGAGTGGGGGTGAAGTGTTGGCGGCGAACCTGCTGATTACAAAGTGCATCACCTGTTGCATCTTTAGGACTTAGTGCACAAGTTGCATAATAAACGAAAGTTTCCCAGCCTCGCTGAGTGCGGAGATTCTTCTTAAGCTCTTTCCGCAAAAGCACTATTATACTTTCTTCTTATAAAGTGCAAAATTTTGAAATGGTAATGCTTCCGTGACGCGTCATCAAATATTACCGAACAGGATGGCGGGAGGCATACGTCGCAGGATAGTTCCTGCGGTCGGGTAGTGGCTGAAGCACAGGAGGTGACACAGAAAGAGGGCGGCTGTCCCGGATTGATGATGAGGGATGGTGTGGCAGTGAAGAGCTGGGTAGGATATCAATGTCACTGTGAGGCGAGGAGAGACCTAGAAAGAGGCATGGTGGAAGGTTATTAACGCTGTAAAGTGAGTAACGGAATACTGGGGGTATGGGAAAAAGGCTACGGAGGATGGAGAAGAGTAAGAAGGGTCGGAGGTGAACGCTGCGAGGTGTGTGTTTGCCAGGGTCGGGAAGCATTAGGAAGAGGAGATAGTAAGAGGTAGTAAGAGGAGGAAACGAGGGGAGGGAAGGGGCCAAGAGGGGCGGGATGGAAGATTAATAACGGTGTAAAGTGATTGACGGAACAGTGACGGGTAGGGGAATGTGAACGCTGGGGGTTGTGCGTTTTCCAGTGGCGTGGAGAAGTGAGGAGGGTAGTAAGGAGATGAATCAGGACTGGCGGCGGGGTGGAAAGAGGCAAACGCGAATGGGGGTCGGGTAAGAAGGAAAAACGAGGCGTGGACAGGGGCAGGGAGGGGCGAGGAGATGCGTGCAGTTGTGGGAAGGGCGTGGCGGGGCGGGGCGGGGCGGAGGGGCCCGCGATGGGTGGGCGTGGCGTGGAAGGGAGCAATGGAAGCGGAGGGCAATCCCCATTACCGCCGGCGTGGGAGGGACAGGGGCGCATTCAGTTTCAAATGCGCGCCCATCTCGCTTCCTTCTGTTGGTTTCTTGTGGCTTCCTCCCTTCGCGGCGATGCTCCAAAGAGTTTACATCATTCAAGGCTCGCGGTTCGCAAGAAGACAATGGAGGGAAGTGATGGAGCACAGCGCGGACACTTTCCAGGTCATTTCTCTTCCGCTCATTCATAACTTGAGAAACAAACATTTTGGATCCTTCGTTGCCGCTGGTGTACAGGTGGCTCCCATTTCGCCTACGACACGACACGAAAACTGCGGTCACCTACGACACGAATACTGCGTGCAATTCATGGAATCCGATCATTCTGTTTTCATATTATGCTACTTTAGAAGGATTATAATTTTTGAAATACTTTTGTGAGAGTTATTTAATAGACGTAAGTACAATGCACAATAAGCTATTCAGCTAAAATATCTTTATGCTGAATTGAATGTGTTCGACAGAACTACACCTTGGAATTACTTTCACAATGATGCCGTCATAAAACTCACACCATTTACAACTTGATATTTAATAATTAGAACATTGTTTATACAAAAACAACACTACTAATTTTTACTCGAGTTTAATAGGCGACAATTTTGCTCGAGCGTCAAGGCAGTGAACACATAATTTTCAAGACGTCAGTGTCAACCCATACTTAAAAACGTCGCGAAAATTGAAAGTCAAAACAAAGAGTACAAATTACATGAAAAAGTGGAAACGAAAAGATAGATTAACCCAAGACAGACAGATATAGCGATAATATTTTGCATTCCTTCTTCAAATGCATGAAGTGAAAGACACTGAAGTGCCTAGAGTAATCTTAAATTTTACAAGATAGGCAATATTAATTCCGAAAGAAGAATTTAGTCATTGTTCAGAATCATAATTTTGAAAAAAAAAAAACGTGCGTAACATTAATTTCATTTCATTTACACTTTGATTCTTTTGAATGTAGTAAATGTTGCAATAACAAATATAATGTTATCCTAAATTATTTCTTGGTTACATACTGGTTAATATTTCAATACTGCAACTCCGTCGTACGTACGTTGTCAACCGTCTCTTTCTCGAGATGTGAAGCTAAGGCTTCGTTGATCTGGGCTGTGAAGCTGGTCGCAGCCCGCTAGAACTTACCGTACTCCTGGTGAGAATGATCGAAAGATTAAGAGTGAGCAAATGGGTCGCCTTGGAGCTCTCGTACGTACAGTCACACGTTATTGTGCCTAGTTGAAATGCAAAAGTTGATGAGATTACAAGCATGTCGATCAAAATAGATATGTCGCATGCAGATATATCAGAAACTGAACAAGCCGAGCATACATTCAACCCACGGAAATATTACAAGCGAGGAAATTGCAGTCGCTGCTCGTTTGTAGGCGCCTGCATGCGGCCCGTGGATTTGTGGGTAATTTCCAAGCGCTAGCGGCGTCGCCATTGATAAATCCTCTGACGCTTCTTTGCTTCCGCTGCCGCGCGTGGGCGGGCGGGGGAGCGGGCGGGGGAGCGGGCGGGGGAGCGGGCGGGGGAGCGGGCGGGGGAGCGGGCGGGGGAGCGGGCGGGGGAGCGGGCGGGGGAGCGGGCGGGGGGGAGGGCGGGGGAGCGGGCGGGGGAGCGGGCGGGGGAGCGGGCGGGGGAGCGGGCGGGGGAGCGGGCGGGGGAGCGGGCGGTGGAGCTGCGCCGAGGCGCAATGCTCGTCAATGGCTTTGCTCCAGGGCGCGCGTCAGAGCGATGCAAACGGTGCGTGATGTACAGCGCTTTTCGTCCAATGACCGACACGCAGATGGACGGGCGGGCCGCGTGGGAGAGTAGATATGTGGGCGGGGCACGGCGGGGCACGGCGGGGCACGGCGGGGCACGGCGGGGCACGGCGGGGCACGGCGGGGCACGGCGGGGCACGGCGGGGCACGGCGGGGCACGGCGGGGCACGGCGGGGCACGGCGGGGCACGGCGGGGCACGGCGGGGCACGGCGGGGCACGGCGGGGCACGGCGGGGCACGGCGGGGCACGGCGGGGCACGGCGGGGCACGGCGGGGCACGGCGGGGCACGGCGGGGCACGGCGGGGCACGGCGGGGCACGGCGGGGCACGGCGGGGCACGGCGGGGCACGGCGGGGCACGGCGGGGCACGGCGGGGCACGGCGGGGCACGGCGGGGCACGGCGGGGCACGGCGGGGGCACGGCGGGGCACGGCGGGGCACGGCGGGGCACGGCGGGGCACGGCGGGGCACGGCGGGGCACGGCGGGGCACGGCGGGGCACGGCGGGGCACGGCGGGGCACGGCGGGGCACGGCGGGGCACGGCGGGGCACGGCGGGGCACGGCGGGGCACGGCGGGGCACGGCGGGGCACGGCGGGGCACGGCGGGGCACGGCGGGGCACGGCGGGGCACGGCGGGGCACGGCGGGGCACGGCGGGGCACGGCGGGGCACGGCGGGGCACGGCGGGGCACGGCGGGGCACGGCGGGGCACGGCGGGGCACGGCGGGGCACGGCGGGGCACGGGGTTGGCCCGAGCTTGGTTACGGGGTTGGTACGGGGTTGGTCCGACGGGGCACGGGGTTGGCCCGAGCTTGGTTACGGGGTTGGTACGGGGTTGGTACGGGATTGGTACGGGATTGGTACGGGATTGGTACGGGATTGGTACGGGATTGGTACGGGGTTGGCACGGGGTTGGAGATTGGGCGGGGGGGTGCGTCAGGGCGAGGGGCGTGCTGCCCTGGGGGTAGCTGCGGGCAGCGGCGGCGCCGGCACCGGCGGCGGCGTGGGTACGGTGGTGGTGGTGGTGGAGGCGTAAGCCCAGAGAGCCGTGGTTTTGTGGTTGAAACGCGGTCGTCGCTCCAAACTGCTCCATAACTCGCGGCATTTCAGAAACGCAGCGCTCGCTCGCATTTCTGATTAAGCGCCGACAGCCGCTGGGTTTGCACTCGACGCCCCCACCCCGCCCCACCCCATCCCTTTCCCACCCCGGCGCCGCGTCCGCAACGGCTCAATCGTTGACGACTGACGGCGCTTTCGTTTGACGACGCAAAATTGGTTTCGCTTGGGGCAACCCAATCTTGTGGAATAGGCGATTGGCGTTTCTAGAAATTAATAAACTTGCTAATAAATATATGGTTATTTTTCAACTAATTGTCTTCATTAATTTTAATATAATACAGTGTTTTGTAGAATAGGCGAGGGGCGTTTCTAGAAATTATTAAACTTGCTAATAAATATATGGCTATTTTTAATATAATTCGGTGTTTGTAAAATTAAATGATATTTTAATATTGATGCTATATCTGTTCAGCGTTAACTCGTGATATAAAAACTAAAAACAAAAAATATGTGGCGCTGAAACGCTTAAAATAATAAAGTGCATAAAAGCAAGCAATCCGCTGGGTCAACCTCGGTCAGGTTTTTCGTCCAGTTTCCCTGATCCTTGAGCAAATGCTGAGATGGTCCCTTGTTTTGCTTCTGGACATAAATGTAACTTCATTATTTGTGCACGTCTTCTGAATTTCAGTGGGAAATATAGTTATTCAAATTATCGTTTTTCATATTATCGCGGCAAAAAGTATTATTCTTTCATGAAGAACATGAGGGTTCAGGGCAGAAATTTATAGCTAATTTACCTTTGAAAATATATTTTATTATATAGGAGCGAATATTTTGTCAACAAAACTCGAAAAAAACTCTCTTTTCTGTATTCAAAATTCGACTAGAATATGGTTTAGGATAGAGACCACAGAATTATGAAAACGTGCACAAAATTCACTTCTCCCCATAGCTCGTCATACGCAGTTTTTAACTGTTTTTGACGCAAAATAAATAAATAAATAAATAAATAAACAACTGGGTGATTGAACACGCAAGTCTGAGTGACACATAGTTCATACATAAAGGTTTCAGTGTAAGGCGATTGTCAGAGCTAACTCACCTTCGTCCCCCTCTCTGCACGCACCTCATGGCGGCATCAGCTTATAGCGATCTGGGCCTACACGGGCCTACACCCGGCGTCGAGAACCGCTCAGCCGTCATCGGAGCATCTCGTGCACAGAGCACGTGCACACAGCACCTGCCCGGCCGGAATCTTTATTGAATTGAATTGAATTGCCATATTTTAGGTGGCAAGACTCAGGCCACGAGGCCTGCTCTTCCGTCTGACCACGCAAATTTCGCTACACTCCTTTCCCCGGATAGAGCGGTAAGAAGGTATTACTGAGGCGACGAAACCGGCGATTTGAATTTAGCTCAGAGGCTTCACTTAGGCTTGAGGATCTTTTACATGCAAGTAAATCTACTAACATGGGACAGCCGGCTCTACTTCCCCTCCGAAGGAAGGCGTACGAAGGATTTTTTCGCCCCTAAAAATCCACGGCTTCGATCGGGTTTGAACCCGCGAACTTGGGTATAGCAGTCCGTTAGCTAACCGCTACGCCATCGCCGCCGCGAAACTTTACGCAGTCTTGCTGCGAGGAAAACAAATCGTTACCTACGAGTAGATTCGCGGCTCTCCCTTATATAGGGTCGAACCACGTGACTTCGTACGCCACATCCTCTCACGCACAGCCCTGCGACGTTTGTCTAGTGACGCTGCCTCGCCTGGCGACAACCTGACGTCGGGTTTCCTCCCACTACTGGATATCCCTGTGGACTGCTGTGGCGTTCATTGTTTGTGTGGCTATTTTTAGCTACCCTAATCCTCACACATTGCAAGTGCTTCGCTGCTATTGGAATCCCAGCTATATGTCACTACAAAAGCAAACTCCTTTGCCAGTCCACCTACCGTCCGGTGCACCTACCAAACGGGGTGGGGAAGAGCACGAATCTTTGACATAAAGTCTAACGCGTACTGGGTCGGTACGGCACAGCCGGACGGTATTTTGATGACATTGATTTCCGTATGGGTGCGAGCACTAGACCGGCACGGACGGGACGGGATGATTCGCACCTTCCGCCGTTTTCAAAAAGTCCGAAGGAAAAATCTGGAAATTCCGGCACCGTCGGAACGGGCTTTGCGCCGTTTCAGTCGTGAAGTTACGTGAAGCGTATGGAGCATAGACATAGGTATATGTCTATAGTATGGAGCTGTCATGAATGCGTCCTATTTAATTATGTTGATCCAGAATTATCCCGAGTTGCACAGCGCGATATTAAGTTTTATTTAATGTATTACCTTGTTAGGAAGTGTAATTTAATTGGTTAACTAAACTATCTGAACCAAGGAGTAACATTTACCAAATGTATACGTCTAGGTATTTATAAGAAGCTGTGAAGTATTGGTGAAATTTGGTTAATGTGTATACGGTGAATAAATTATGCCATTGTTTGGAATGATTCATTAGTTCATTAATCAATGTGTCTTGCGTAAATTATAGTGCCGATTATTTTCGTAAGTTTCTAAATAAAATAATACAATTACGCGTCCGTCCCTTGGTTCAATTTAATTGCGTTACCAATTATTAATTTATTTCTTATAGATTTCCAAATATCCAATTTAGCTACAAATTTATCGTGAGACATCCTAAAGAACTGAAAAGTTTTTTCTCTTCCACCAGGTCGGGATATAATATGTGAAATTTCCCCTTCGTCATTATCGACTTTCTTCGATTCTTTGCCTAATTTCATTCTTCTGCTATTAAAAATGAACCAAATGCGATTGCTTGTTTACTTGAATTATGAAGTCGTCGCGCACAACTGCGACGCGAAGTGCCTGAAAGTATCCGTGCTTTCCGTGCTGTCCCGGCCGAGTGCGCGCGACCTACGCAAAAAATGCCGTCCGTCCGGGTCCGTCCGTCGATCCAGCGCGCGCGGAGCTTAAGGCTCAGGTCAGGTTGCGGACCTGAAGCGACACGCTCCAACTACGAGCGCTGCTACGAACTACGTATTTTGACGCAGCGGATGTCACTGCTCTGTTGGTGCACACGCCCCTGTGCTGTGCCGCTCTATTGGTGCACACACACACTACTCTTAGATTGACATAAGACCAAATCTCTTGTGAAAGACCAAAATTATTTGGTTGAACATCGGTACCGAACGTGTTCAGATTAGATCATGATCTCATCGGAAATAATGCAATGCATTATGCAATAATTAGAAGTCCATTTATTGACGATCTCACTTCATGAGACTAAGCAACTAAGCTTAAAACATATAAGCCATTACATAGCCTATACTATAGTTATAATCTATTTACTGTTGACGTTCACTCTAGAGGATCGTTCCGTTGCAAAAACGATACGGAAAAAAGACTGTAGGATGGCGGAGAAAATAAGCCCTAAAGGTAGAAAAAGTTCGTTTCATTCTAAATTTAAATGGAAACAATACAATTCTAAAGTCTGAAATACATAACTGTAATACAAATGAATAGTGCTGGAAGTGAAATAATCTTTTAGCGGTATGCACTTGATTTTTAGTAATAATCATCTTTTAGAAATATTTTTATATATTTGTTATTTATCTACCTTGTGCCGTTTACTCGGTGGATGGAAGATTTCTAGTTGCCCGATTGATTTTATTCCAAGATCAAAATGTGATATTTACATTGTGATTGTAATTAATATATTCTACCTTCGCTTTTATTTTACGTTATGTTCGAATCAAATAAATTTGAACACATAAAATTTCTATTATTTTGACATTTGTTCAAAACTTTTAAAATATGAACAATTTATTGGCATATTTTCCATAAGTGCTTATTTTTATCTAAAATTTGTTTCTCTTTTACAGGTGGGTTTCGACTAAAAGATCATCTTTTTTGATACAAACGTACGTATTAA
Source organism: Acheta domesticus (assembly GCA_031308135.1). Taxonomy (NCBI): domain Eukaryota; kingdom Metazoa; phylum Arthropoda; class Insecta; order Orthoptera; family Gryllidae; genus Acheta; species Acheta domesticus. The sequence continues at coordinate 14,886,149 of JAHLJT010008756.1, read as the reverse complement.
CTTTTCAATTGCATTTTTACATAAATATCTAACGGCTAATAATTTTGTACAATAATTTACAATATTATGAAATACGACTTACATATTAATGCAGTCCCACCTTATGGACATTATCTGTGAACTCAACGCCCCCCATGTCTTTTGTAACGCTGTTACCCCTTTGGTTTTAAACCGCAAATATTCCGATTTCTTCCTGTTGTATCTCTGACATTAATCTATACTTCCAAGTCCAAGCAAGAGTATATCTCAGGAAATTACATTACACATCAATAAAGTCCCTGACAGAAACTCGAATAGAGATTTGTCTTGTAAATTGAATGCAAAACAATTCGATTCGAAGAGGCATCAGATCGGATTATGTAAGAGAGAAGGGAGAAGTCGGAAGAGCGAAAGCGATTATGAAGATCGAAGGAGGGAATGGAAATGAAGGGGGAAGGGTGGAGGCGCAATGGAAGGAGAAACAACTATGGAAGAAATCGCTCAGCTGAGCGCAGGGGGCGGGGCCGAGAGGCATCGGGTGCAGCCACAAAACCAGTGACGCCCGCGCAGCGATTAATCTCGAGGGCGCCGTATGAGGGGCTAGGAGAAGTGGCGTGATAGCGGAAGTGGATGCGGCAACTCTGCGCGCTCTCGGGGAAGAAAAACAAGTTACGAATTGATAGGACGTTTTCAGCTTATAATAAATGCAGATAAAGAAATATTAGATTTTAAAGCGGAGAGAGAAATAATGCTTTTAGATGGATATTTAAACTATTAATACTTATTATATAATTACCTTATTGGGCCGTATTGTGGGTATTAATATACCGTCCTAAATGTAGGACGGTAGGATAATCTGGGTTTATCAACTCGCGAAATCGAGGGGCAAAGATCACCCACGTACCGGACCATGGTGAATTAATATTTCATGTTTCCGGGCGCGTCAACTAGTATTCATTAGTCCCGTGAGTGTAGTGCATGTTCCTTCCCTCTAGAACGTGAGATCTGGCCTCGGTATACATGTCGGTTTTGCGGGGGTTTACCTTGCAGCGATCTTCCAAAGGGGTACTGCCCTAAGCTGGAGTAAGCTCTAATCTCGCGACTGATAATGTAGTGCGGGTATGTGTGTAAAGGAGGAGAGGGTTCGAGATGAAAATAATATAGCTCGCGGTCCGTGACCCGTTTGTTAGGGTATAACTTCTGCATTTGTGTGGTATTAATCAGAGAAATCAGGGAAAACTACAGATCAGGGCAGCCAGCCGTTAGGATTCTCCTCCAGACAGCGGCTGAATTTCTTTAAGCTAATGTCCAAAATCCGCCAGCATTGCAAATCGAAATCTAGGGCCACGGGGCCGGGGTCGCAGCAGGGACAGCGCTTGCTGTCACTGAGGCCTCAGCCGGTCAAACAGGGAGCAGCTCTCGTGGTGTGTTTGCGGCGGGGGATTGGGAATGTGTTGCCCGCAGGCGTGCACTGCGCCGTGTCGGCCCCCTCCCCCCTGCCCCGCAAGGCGGTGTGCGGACGGCGGGGCTGACTGAGCACTGCGCGTGCGCCCGCTGATCCGCGCGAAGCTCATGTCACACTAGTACACACTCACACAAACACACACAACGCGAGGCGGGGCGAGTTGATTTGTATGTTTGTGTACTAGTGTGACGATGAGATCTAGGAAGTTTAAAATTATGTATAGTGAATTTTATGAAGGGATGTAGGGAGTCGATGAACTATTGTGTCATAAACATGAAGGATTTAAAGTAGATTTTTCAAGGAAGTGGCAATGAGTGCTCTGAAGCAAGCAGCACACCAGTGCTAACTTTGAAGTAGGATTTCATGATGCAGGTGGCATGTGGCCTGCACTACACACTAAGCAGGAGGTACTCTTGTAGGCATTCTCAGAACTGACAACTGCCACATGACGCGATCGAAGGGCATTCTAGACACTGTGCAAAACATCTGCACACAGCGTTATTGGATATTCTCTATGGTTTTCATTATGTGTCCGTGTGAATACAATACAATGATAAATAACCGTGCCATTCGTTTGAGATACATGCATTAGCAAATGTATTAGAAAGAACCTCGGCCTCTAAAACACGTCTTCCAATTTTCGGTATTATGACAGAAGCTTATAACACCATTACTGCAAAACTGAAGAAGCTGAAAGGGTGATAAAATATTCATTACGCGTTTTAGTCGTTAGTGCAGGCGGTTTACGCCGGTTATCGATTGTGCAGATCGACTTGGAGAGTTCGCAATATTCCAGGCTGTCGAAGTTTGTAAACAGCATTTCCATAGAGTTTGCACAAAGCTTAATTTCTCTTGGTTTTGGAAGTTGGTAAACTGGGCCTGTTTTCCTACCTAACGCAATTAGCCGTCCGGGGAAGGGAACGCTGACCTGCAGAACAGAAGTTGAGCCGAGAGACGACGAGGGCGGAGGAAGCTACGAGGGCGGAGGAAGTTACGAGGGCGGAGGAAGTTACGAGGGCGGAGGAAACTACGAGGGCGGAGGAAGCTACGAGGGCGGAGGAAGCTACGAGGGCGGAGGAAGCTACGAGGGCGGAGGAAGCTACGAGGGCGGAGGAAGCTACGAGGGCGGAGGAAGCTACGAGGGCGGAGGAAGCTACGAGGGCGGAGGAAGCTACGAGGGCGGAGGAAGCTACGAGGGCGGAGGAAGCTACGAGGGCGGAGGAAGCTACGAGGGCGGAGGAAGCTACGAGGGCGGAGGAAGCTACGAGGGCGGAGGAAGCTACGAGGGCACTGGGGACGGTACTCGTTATAGAACGGTTGTTGTCACTGTAATTCCTCGCATTGTTTGCAAGGGTACGCAGTCTGTTAATATTATTTTACCTCGTCAAAAGTGTTTCCAACGCGCAAAAATATTCGTTCTTGCCGGATTTTGAACCTAGGTTTTGCAAGCAGCCTAACTATTACTTCAATCGTCTGCGGCGGCAAAACTTTCCCGACACTTAAGAAGGATGCTGAATATTTTAAATTTTGAAAATTCTGAGGTATTATTAACAATGAAACGTAGTTTAGTAAAAAAAAGAAAAAGTTGGGAGATTCGATGAAATCTTGTTTATGTTACTTTTAAAAGTTTCTCTATTTGACTGAAAATTACACGACAATTTTCAAAAACATTTACATGTCATTATTTAAAGATCTAATTTAAAATAACTTTTATTTAAAAATATCTCTGAAGTAAGTTTCGAACATTACAACTACAATATTTCAAAGTTTGCAAATTTCGGTAATCCAGAGAATTCAATGAACATGAGATAGAGCAAAGAACTCTTACAAAATTTACTCCAGTCCAATTGGACTGGAGTAAATTTTGTGTGTTCTTTGCTCTATCAGAAGAAGAGTTGAATGAAAATAATTCCAGCCATTTGTGGTAAAATTGTAATCTAAAATTACAATTCTCGCAAAATCACGGAAAAACTACACATATTTTGAAAACAGTTGTCCATGACATAATTAAAATCTATTGATAGCGAAGTGATTTCATTTAAGAAAAATCCTCTACATTAAAGCAGCAATATATTAATTCTGCAGTTGTAGGGAAGCGTAAAAAATTGCATTTTTGCCATTTTAAAAATTCAGAAAATTAAAGGAAAAGCAAATTTGTGCCATTTTTATAAGCATTTTTAATATATCTGATAAAAATAAAGAACAAAATATGGAGACGTTGGAAACATTTTGAAATTACCTTCGTATAAATAATTCCCAAAATTCATATATCTTTTTCAAATTGAAGGGGCCGCGGGCCGCGACATCAGCCAGGTACATTGAGGAATATCAAATTTGGTGACAGTTCTGTTTATTCTTTAGGGCCGTTAACAGACACACCAGACCGATAGACAAATGGATGGATAGACAAATGGAGGGACGGATATACAAATGGAGGGACGGATATACAAATGGAGGGACGGATATACAAATGGAGGGACGGATATACAAATGGAGGGACGGATATACAAATGGAGGGACGGATATACAAATGGAGGAACGAATAGACAAATGAACGGACGGATAGACAAATGGAGGAACGAATAGACAAATGAACGGACGGACGGACGGACGGACGTTTTGCATAAAATTTTTAGGTATCAAAGACATAAAACGTGTATTCTGACAACTCAACGTGTTACAAGAAGTTAATTCCTATATATTGGAAAAATAATTGTTCATTATTTCGATATCAGGGACGCACGAAATGTCTTTTCTGCCCAAAAACCTTCGTTTTTTGCTGCGGCATAACATGACTTTCCTTGTACTACGTAAGTAGAAAGCGAGAATATAAAAAGCAACTAAGACTTTCTCCGGACTTGAGATAGAGTTCTCGACTCCACTCATTCGGCTAACAACGCAACGAACCACGCCTCGTGGGCCAAGAACATTATTAGTCGCATTGCACGCATTGGAGAATTTGTTTTGAAAGAATAAAGCAAAAGTATTTATTCTGAGTACCACAGGCTACAGAGTTGTATGTTGATTGTCGACAATGACACATGAAGTGCGAAATAGGAAAATGTTTCCTGCGTTGCACTGGGAGGAATCATCCTGCAGCCATCAAATTGAATCGCCAATTAATTAAGATGAACCCAGGCAACTGCTTTCCATTTCACGGATAACGAAGCGCCATTCGTCCTTGTTACGGTGGGCAATGAAACGGATGCTGCACCCAGATTATCGTGATGCGATTGAGGTTATCTATTCGCATTTCATGCAGCCATGAAGATTCGCATTGCAATATTCGGGCAGTTGTTTGCGTCAATCTTGATTATCAGAATTTGTTGCAAAGAGATGAGCACTGACGATGATATGGGGAGTCAATAAAATGTTATGTTCACGCAAAACCGGGAAATAGGACGCATGGAAATGCTCTGGAAATGTACTTAACATCTAGATGGGAAACTGGCACATAATCCACCCTACAAGTTTATTTTTAAAAGCTTTTTAATGCAATAATATTTGAATAATTTACGATTAAGTTCGAAGAATTTGCTACAGAAATTCTGGATTTTGCGTTGGTACGTACAGAATGCACAGTAATACAACTGGTGATACTCCGATCAGTTCTTTGCTGCTCTTATGAACCACCTAAGATAGCTTGATGCGTTAGTTAATATTGAATGCTTAAAAATGTGTTTCTGAAATTCCTTGAATTCATTTTTCTTTGTCAAAAAGATATATTGCGCTTATCGACTTTAAATTGCAGAATTGCATAAAAGGGCAACAGAGTTGACTGATTTTCGCGGCTTCCTGACTCAATGCAAACATGGTTTTGAACTCTCCAATGATATTAAATATCATTGTCAATCATTCAATTGACTCAATTATTACATGTTCGTATCGCTCGTTCCTCGCTCGTATCGTAATATCAGACTCGTGTATTTATACCCATCATTACATCATCATTTCATAATGTACTCTTAAATGCCCGAAACTAAGCTCATTATCTAATATTTTGTATTTAAAAAATCCTAGACTCCCTTCAGGTAAAACTTAAATTTTTTAAAAATCGTGGTAAGAGGGCAAAACTGAAATTCATTAAAATATGGAATTAATGTGAAAAGAAATAATTATTTTAAAATTTGTTTGATATTCGGATATAATTTATGATGATTAATGCGCATTCTTCAAGAAAGCGCACCTCTTCCGCGCAAAGAACTCGAATTGGACTTGCAATCGATTGAAGTTTTGTTGTGGCAAGGTTAACAAAACTATCACATATAGATTCTTTGTTCAACTACATATTCTTCAATTGCGAAATGTTGCAGAGACGCAGCGCCGCGTCCATCCTATTATTCATCCAGCTAGTCCTGTCTTTCACTTACGCGAACCTCGACGCGGCTGGGCGACACATGTGCTCCACTCTGGTCTCTCACAGTGGCATCTTCCAGAAGGGCATTTGACGTCAGGGTCTCTCATATACATGAGGCCCATTTAACTTGACAATCCAAATAACTCGAAAAATATGCAACGTACAAAAACTGTCAATTTTTGTCGAAAATGTCAATACAAACCAATTTTAATGGAAAATTGTTGTAAAATGTTTCAGTTCTATTAAAAATCATTTCATTATTTAAATCTAAGTGATTAAAAAAATTATATCCAAGTTAACAAATTTCCCCACAATTTTGTTTCACGATAAAAAACAAAACTTTCAATTAATCAAAAGCTTCTCTTCAAATGTAGTGAATAAAATAGTTTTTGTTTCATTAAACTAGATTAATTTTACTTCACAGGGCATGGTAATAAAAAACACACAAACACCAATAAACGTAGGAAAATAATTCATTCAGGACGCACGCAAACAATATATCGTTTCCCTCACAATTTCTATACTATGACAAATGGTGCGTTTCATAAGGCATGTTCGGGAATAGTCGCAGTTAGACAAGAAGGGTTATTTGTGATAAGGGACGCGCGAAAAAGAAATAGAATAGTTCCATATATTTATGAATTGAAATCTAAGGTTGAGATGCTCTAGAGTCGAAAATATTTGACGCTAAAATATAGCTTATCACGAAATTGGAATACCAATAAAACACCCCCTCCCATTCCAGACGCCGTGCTGTGACGTCCATTCAGGCAACCCGCGTTACATACAAGTGTTGAGTATCAGAAAGCCAGAACAGGGGTTTGAAGTGGGATAGACTTTTTATGTATAACATTTTAAAATATGGTCATTTTCAGGGTTTGACGGATTCTTACGCACAAGAAATGTTACATACTGAAGTAAAGAGATGTCATTGGTTTTTGAGAGAGGAGTGACATGTGTGGACTGCATTATGCATGCCCAGTCACAATTAATTTTTTTTTAAAAGTACATTTTGAAACAATTTTGAATCTGCTTAACCTCTGATATCTTTTATAAGTTGCTTTAAATGATGCTTGTTTTCGACTAACTACTTACTACTCATAAACTACCCTACTTTACTTTTGTAGATTGTATTGAATTATCTAATTTGAGGTTAGGCGATAAGAGCGGGCCTGATGGCCCGAGCCTCGCCATATAAAGGCATTATTATTATTATTATTATTATTATTATTATTATTATTATTATTATTATTATTATTATTATTGCATTATCATGCTCATTTCTTCTGTACAATATCAACAAATGTGGACTCGTGGATAGTTTAAGACTCATATAATTATTTATACAGTGATATAGTTTTATCGTTATATAGTGATATTTGTCCTTACATAGTGATTTAGGTAGGCCTAAATATTTTTATAAGTTCCGCAACTATATATATTTTTTATGTTTGACAGTTTTGCCTGGACTGAGGCAAAATTGCGGAATCTTTCGTCTTACCATATGCTTGTTCACGGAACTTGCTGTCATTCGCTTCACTGCAACACTATTACTAGTCAGCATATTTGAAGTGGTGCGTACGATTATATTTTGACATCTGACGAAAAGGAGTTACTCGTCAATGCAGTATCTCACTACAATGATTTAAAATTGTGGACTACCGCTCTCACTTCACTCCATATTGGATCAGGCTACGACATAGGAGAAACTGGTCCTAATGGTCGTAACCAGATACCAACTGGTGGTGTCACAACGCTACTTTCGAATTTAAAGCATAGTGAAGGTTGCTAGGCGTTATAGATTTAGATACTCTATTGTAAACCACACTTCCGGAGGGATTCAATCCAGCCCCCAACTTACCTCCTTCTACTTGATTCCAGTCTTGCCCGCCTGCTGAGTAAATTTAGGGAGGGGAGTTCGGTAGGCGAGGCACACTATGCCGCATGATTGAAAGAAAATATGACGTAACATGAATTTACCTTCACTCTAAAATTAGGTTACAAAGAAGTGATGAAAGATGATGGTGTTCACCTGAAGTAGGCTGAATGATCGCAGTCGCGCTTAAAACTAGCTTAATATTAATTTAAATAATCGTTCTAGCTGCGTACTTCTTGGCTGCGGGAGCGGTGACATCATCGGGCGGCATTCATTGTCCACGAGCCCGTGAATAGGCCAGGCACTCAGGTGGACATAGCGACGGGGCGCCAACAGCTGAGTTGCCGGCCGTGGCTGAGTTGGCGGACGAGGATTTGATTGCGTGGGCTTCCGCGGCCGGAATTCATGTTGTCCAGGCTATCCGGGATGAGCC
>JAHLJT010008756.1:14751037-14877039 GCA_031308135.1 Acheta domesticus | reverse complement strand
TTCCACCCTCTCCCTTCCACCCTCTCCTTTCCTCCTTTCCCTTCCCCCCTCTCCCTCCCCCCTCTCCCTTTCCGCCCTCCCTTCCCACTCTCTTCTCGCCACGCCTCGCCCTGCATTGCCCTACCCTTTTCCGCTTTGCCCAATCCCCTCCGCTGCTTATCCTTCCGTTCCCCAGCACGCCTCACCTTGCCCAGCACTTCACCTTCTTGCTCATCCCGCTCCACTTTGACTCGCACCTCTCCATCTAGCTTCACCCTGTACTGCCCGAGCTCGCCTCCCACCGCCTTGCCCCATATCCATCTACTACGTCCCATTTCGTCCCGCCCCGTCCCGATCCATCCTAACCATACACATCCCGCTAAGCCCCGTCCCGCCCCAACGAACTCCCCACGATTTTCTTCTCGCGACACATTCCAGTGTTTCCGTTCCACAAGGCTCACCTAGCAGCGTGTGATAATCATGCAGCGCTAGCGGCTAAGAGCATCAATTTCATATTACCGTAGTTCCTCTGATTGGGAAGTCCTACGATTTTAGTCCCGACGGGTGGCAGGATTTTCGACAGTATTAGCTACTTAGCTACGTCGAATTCAGCCGTTTTCTGGAGGTAATTCTAGCAGGCAGCTGATCTAATCAGTTGTTTTCCGTGGTTTCTACGATCAATACCAGGCGCATTTCGGAGCAGTACCCTAACAAACGGGCTACGGACCGCATGTGATCTTTCCTTTACCTTCCTTGTCCTACTCTAATCCCATTTACACATACTTACACTTACATGCATTACAATACCGCACATGTTGGGAGCTTAGAGTTCATCCCAGCTGGGGCAGTGGCCTGCTGGTGGGAGATACCTGCATGAGAAAATTCTGGAAATCGACGGCAAGCCGTAGCCGATTTCGTTAACTTGCGGGGAAAGATCATCGCCACCTCTCGCGATAAAGAAACATGCAATACATTCATGGAACCAATGACCTTAGTAATTGACGTAATTGACTAATCAATCAATCAATCAAAACGAGATACGGTCTCTCGGTCCATCCAGGCGCTGCTGTCCTCTCTTTGCACCTCTCCCTTTGCGCCTCGTCGCCGTCATCCCTGCTGGGACGTTCTTGCGTGGGTTCCCCAGGCGATTCCTCACTCAGCGCCCGCGCCGCGGGGGGCGTGTAATTGAAACCCGAACAGCTGCCAAAACACAGCGGTCCAATGGGATACACGGGACTCGGGGCCTCGCCATTCTAGGGCCACTGAGAGGGCCTCCGGAGGAGCACAGTAGTTTGCATTAACAAGCTCACTCTGAAAGGACACAACGACAAAGCAAACTGGCGCTACTCCGACGCCTACTTTCTCATATTATTATAAAAGGGCACTTATTACGATGGCATTGCACCATGCATTACTTTCTATTATACTAACATTTCAGTGTCGCATGGAAAACTGAAACGCCACCACGTTCGAACTAAAGCTAAATCATACAAAAACTACTAAAAAATGGAAAATATTCAGGAAATTATTAAAAAAGTGTTCTTTATCCGACCGAAAAAATTAAAAATTTTGAATTTTTTTAATATATTAGGAGCTTTAAGTAAATAACACCCAAAATTAAAAGATCAGTTTGCTTAGGCAGTCGTCGCTTTGGGACTATATCAATAGGAGGATGTTCATGTTGGAGAAAATCTTACGAACGGTTTTAGATAATATAGCTATTCATGAACCGACCTATACGCGGACAAACAAGGAAAAAATCTCAGGAGCAAGGGTATTCCAAACGTTTATTTCCGTCAAAATCTCGACATTTATTTTTGTGCAGGATTGCAAACACGAACACCCGTCAAGGGAAATAGGAACGCTTCCCAATGTATCGTTTGCCGACGCCAGTGAACTGAACGCCCCGCCGCGTGTATAGAGCACGAAGTGGGTGATTTTAGGAGTCTGCCAAGTACAGTTCAAAAAAGCGCGATTGCTCTGTTGCTCGTAGTCGAACACGTGAAAACACGTTGTCACCGCGCTTCGCCGCAATCGCCGTCGCTGCGACGGTCACTGCTCGAAGAACGCGCCAAAAGGCGAGGACCAGCTGGCCAGTGTCGTCTGTAAAAACCAATCCTCGTCCGGGTCTAGGCTCTCGCTCTGAGAGAGGCCACAATAAGTTGCCGAAACGTCAGCCACCAGAACGATGACACGGCTCATCCCGGATTGCCTGGACAACATGAATTCCGGCCGCGGAAGCCCACGCAATCAAATCCTCGTCCGCCAACTCACCCACGGCCGGCAACTCAGCTGTTGGCGCCTTGTCGCTGTGTCCATCTGGGTGCCTGGCCTATTCACGGGCTCTTGGACAATGAAATGCCGCCCGATGCGGTCACCGCTCCCGCAGCCAAGAAGTACGCAGCTAGAACGATTATTTAAATTAATATTAAGCTACGTTTTAAGCGCGACTGCGATCATTCAGCCTACTTCAGGTGAACACAGCCATCTTTCATCCCTTCTTTTGTAACCTAATTTTAGAGTGAAGGTAAATTCATGTTACGTCATATTTTCTTTCAATCATGCGGCATGGTGTGCCTCACCTACCGAACCTCCCCTCCCTAAATTTACAGAGCACGCGGCAAGACTGGAATCAAGTAGAAGGAGGTAAGTTGGGGGCTGGATTGAATCCCTCCGGAAGTGTGGTTTACAATAGAGTATCTAAATCTATAACGCCTATCAACCTTCACTATGCTTTAAATTCGAAAGTAGCGTTGTGACACCACCAGTTGGTATCTGGTTACGACCATTAGGACTAGTTTCTCCTATGTCGTAGCCTGATCCAATATGGAGTGAAGTGAGAGCGGTAGTCCACAATTTTAAATCATTGTAGTGAGATACTCCATTGATGAGTACTCCTTTTCGTCAGATGTCAAAATATAATCGTACGCACCACTTCAAATATGCTGACTAGTAATAGTGTTGCAGTGAAGCGAATGACAGCAAGTTCCGTGAACAAGCATATGGTAAGACGAAAGATTCCGCAACTTTGCCTCAGTCCAGGCAAAACTGTCAAACATAAAAAATATATATAGTTGCGGAACTTATAAAAATATTTAGGCCTACCTAAATCACTATGTAATGACAAATATCACTATATAACGATAAAACTATATCACTGTATAAATAATTATATGAGTCTTAAACTATCCAACGAGTCCACATTTGTTGATATTTGTACAGAAGAAATGAGCATGATAATGCAATAATAATAATAATAATAATAATAATAATAATAATAATAATAATAATAACAATAATGCCTTTATATGGCGAGGCTCGGGCCATCAGGCCCGCTCTTCCGCCTAACCTCAAATTAGATAATTCAATACAATCTACAAAAGTAAAAGTAGGGTAGTTTATGAGTAGTAAGTAGTTAGTCGAAAACAAGCATCATTTAAAGCAACTCATAAAGATATCAGAGGTTAAGCAGATTCAAAATTGTTACAAAATGTATTTGAAAAAAAATTAATTGTGACTGGGCATGCATAATGCAGTCCACACATGTCACTCCACTCTCAAAAACCAATGACATCTCTTTACTTCAGTATGTAACATTTCTTGTGCGTAAGAATCCGTCAAACCCTGAAAATGACCATATTTTAAAATGTTATACATAAAAAGTCTATCCCACTTCAAACCCCTGTTCTGGCTTTGTGATACTCAACACTTGTATGTAACGCGGGTTGCCTGTATGGACGTCACAGCACGGCGTCTGGAATGGGAGGGGGTGTTTTATTGGTATTCCAATTTCGTGATAAGCTATATTTTAGCGTCAAATATTTTCGACTCTAGAGCATCTCAACCTTAGATTTCAATTCATAAATATACGGAACTATTCTATTTCTTTTTCGCGCGTCCCTTATCACAAATAACCCTTCTTGTCTAACTGCGACTGTTCCCGAACATGCCTTATGAAACGCATCATTTGTCATAGTATAGAAATTGTGAGGGAAAACGATATATTGTTTGCGTGCGTCCTGAATGAATTATTTTCCTACGTTTATTGGTGTTTTTGTGTTTTTTTATTACCATGCCCTGTGAAGTAAAATTAATCTAGTTTAATGAAACAAAAACTATTTTATTCACTACATTTGAAGAGAAGCTTTTGATTAATTGAAAGTTTTTGTTTTTTATCGTGAAACAAAAATTGTGGGGAAATTTGTTTGTTAACTTGGATACAATTTTTTTAATCACTTAGATTTAAATAATGAAATGATTTTTAATAGAACTGAAACATTTTACAACAATTTTCCATTAAAATTGGTTTGTATTGACATTTTCGACAAAAATTGACAGTTTTTGTACGTTGCATATTTTTCGAGTTATTTGGATTTGTCACGTTAAATGGGCCTCATGTATATGAGAGACCCTGACGTCAAATGCCCTTCTGGAAGATGCCACTGTGAGAGACCAGAGTGGAGCACATGTGTCGCCCAGCCGCGTCGAGGTTCGCGTAAGTGAAAGACAGAACTAGCTGGATGAATAATAGGATGGACGCGGCGCTGCGTCTCTGCAACATTTCGCAATTGAAGAATATGTAGTTGAACAAAGAATCTATATGTGATAGTTTTGTTAACCATGCCACAACAAAACTTCAATCGATTGCAAGTCCAATTCGAGTTCTTTGCGCGGAAGAGGTGCGCTTTCTTGAAGAATGCGCATTAATCATAATAAATTATATCCGAATATCAAACAAATTTTAAAATAATTATTTCTTTTCACATTAATTCCATATTTTAATGAATTTCAGTTTTGCCCTCTTACCACGATTTTTAAAAAATTTAAGTATTACCTGAAGGGAGTCTAGGATTTTTTAAATACAAAATATTAGATAATGAGCTTAGTTTCGGGCATTTAAGAGTACATTATGAAATGATGATGTAATGATGGGTATAAATACACGAGTCTGATATTACGATACGAGCGAGAAACGAGCGATACGAACATGTAATAATTGAGTCAATTGAATGATTGATAATGATATTTAATATCATTGGAGAGTTCAAAACCATGTTTGCATTGAGTCAGGAAGCCGCGAAAATCAGTCAACTCTGTTGCCCTTTTATGCAATTCTGCAATTTAAAGTCGATAAGCGCAATATATCTTTTTGACAAAGAAAAATGAATTCAAGGAATTTCAGAAACACATTTTTAAGCATTTAATATTAACTAACGCATCAAGCTATCTTTAGTGGTTCATAAGAGCAGCAAAGAACTGATCGGAGTATCACCAGTTGTATCACTGTGCATTCTGTACGTACCAACGCAAAATCCAGAATTTCTGTAGCAAATTCTTCGAACTTAATCGTAAATTATTCAAATGTTATTGCATTAAAAATCTTTTAAAAATAAACTTTTAGGGTGGATTATGTGCCAGTTTCCCATCTAGATGTTAAGTACATTTCCAGAGCATTTCCATGCGTCCTATTTCCCGGTTTTGCCGTGACATAACATTTTATTGACTCCCCATATCATCGTCAGTGCTCATCTCTTTGCAACAAATTCTGATAATCAAGATTGACGCAAACAACTGCCCGAATATTGCAATGCGAATCTTCATGGCTGCATGAAATGCGAATAGATAACCTCAATCGCATCACGATAATCTGGGTGCAGCATCCGTTTCATTGCCCACCGTAACAAGGACGAATGGCGCTTCGTTATCCGTGAAATGGAAAGCAGTTGCCTGGGTTCATCTTAATTAATTGGCGATTCAATTTGATGGCTGCAGGATGATTCCTCCCAGTGCAGCGCAGGAAACATTTTCCTATTTCGCACTTCATGTGTCATTGTCGACAATCAACATACAACTCTGTAGCCTGTGGTACTCAGAATAAATACTTTTGCTTTATTCTTTCAAAACAAATTTCTCCAATGCGTGCAATGCGACTAATAACGTTCTTAGCCCACGAGGCGTGGTTCGTTGCGTTGATAGCCGAATGAGTGGAGTCGAGAACTCTTTATCTCAAGTCCGGAGAAAGTCTTAGTTGCTTTTTATATTCTCGCTTTCTACTTACGTAGTACAAGGAAAGTCATGTTAATATAATAATTAAGAAATGCGCACAAGTGTGCATGGAGTTTACAGTTCAGTCTTCGGAGCTGAGCTCCGTAATTGTTTTCTTGTTTTCCTTGCATGAAAGCACATGATACTTGGTACACTTTTCGTTGCACAGTTTGCACACGCATAGATCACTGGCGGTGTGATATGTGGTTGTTTTGCAGAGTTTATGGTGGAATCCATGCACCGCTAATCTGTTTACTACACTTCTCATTTCCTCGTTTGGTTTGTCCAACTCCTGTCAATCATGGCACTCGTGCAGTAGAAAAGTTCTTCCACCTCTTCTCTCTTCTGTTGTCTTTCCGCTAGCAGTTTGTTGTATGCTGTGGTAGATGGTAGCAGTAGATTATATCTTAGGTCCTCAATTAGGAAGGGCTCTCTGGTTAGTAGATACATGTATCTGGATGGTGTGTATTTTGATACGTCTAGTACTTTCTTCAGGTACAGTGCCCTTGATGTTTTCTAGTACTTTTAGATCTCTAGTTTCAGGTATTCTCCTATTATGTGGATTCCATATGTCATATAGGTTTTATCTTTGTTTTGAAAATTTTCATTGCCTTTTCTAGGGATATTTCTCGAATTTGTCTGATGTCTCTCATTGCAGCTTTGGCGGCGATTGCTTTTTGTTTTACATGCTTGTTGAAGGTGGTTCCTGATGTTTGCATGGTAATTCCTAAATATTTGTAGTCATTAACTACTTCGAGTTTTTCGGATCCAATCTTAAGCTTTTCTTTCTCCGCTACCTTTCCCCCTCTTCTGAAGATCATCAGTGCGCTTTTGCTGATGTTGATTTTCAGTCCGTTTTCCTCGGCCCATGTTGCGAGTTTGTTTAAGCTATTTTGTAGATCTTCGTGGTTTTTGGAGGATAAGGCCATGTCGTCGGCATAGAGGTATGCTTTGGTACTTTCTGTGGTTACCGCTTGTATTATATCAGCTGTTGCAATGTTGTACAATAGGGGGCTCAGGGGGTCTCCTTGTAGTGCCCCGTTAGTTTGAGTGACTGCTTTAGATCTTCAATGTTATTGTCTATGGTTATGGTGTTGTGTTTTAGCATGTTTATTGTGGTGGTTGCGAGATAGTTTTCTGGTCCAAGCATTTCTTCCAGTTTTCCTTTTATATTTTCACGAACTATGGAGTCAAATGCCTTGCTGTAATCGATGAAAGCTGTATAAAGTTTTCCTTTGGGTGTCCTGAGGGCATCTTGTATGTCTGCTTGCAGAATGGAGATGGCTTGTAGTGTTGATCTTCCTTTCCGGAATCCAAATTGTTCTTCTGATATTAGGTGGTCAACTTCTTTAGTCATTCTTTTAGTGATTATTTTTGTGAAAACTTTGGCGATGGTGTTACTCAGGGCTATTCCTCTGTACGAGTCAGGGGATTGTGCATTCCCTTTCCCTTTGTAAATTAATTTGATGATAGATGTTCTCCAGCTGTTGGGGATTTGATTTGTTTCTATGCATTTATGGAATAGTTCCCTCCACGTGACTGCTAGTAAGTGTATGGCTTCTTTTAGATGTTCGTTGTACGTTTCGTCTGGCCCGGCCGCTTCCCGGTTTTTAATCCTTGTATTGTTTCTGTTACCTCGTCCTTTGTTATTGGGTAGAAGTTTTCTGGACTTTTTTCGATTGTGTTGTATGCTTGCTCTGTGTTTTCCGTGTTGAGAATGGCTTTGAAATGTTCTTCCCATTCCTTCATTTGAATTGCCTGAGTGAAAAACGTCTTCCGTGGCTGGAGAGCTGCGAATGGTTTGGTTTCCGCTAAATTTATGATTTTCTGAGCCTCTTGTTCTGTGTGATTTTCTTGTTTTCTTCTCAGAAGCGTTTTGTATTTCCGTCTTGCTTGAGTGTAGATACGTCAGGTCTTGCTTGAGTGTAGGAAAGTCATGTTATGCCGCAGCAAAAAACGAAGGTTTTGGGGCAGAAAAGACGTTTCGTGCGTCCCTGATATCGAAATAATGAACAATTATTTTTCCAATATATAGGAATTAACTTCTTGTAACACGTTGAGTTGTCAGAATACACGTTTTATGTCTTTGATACCTAAAAATTGGTTTACTGCAAAACGTCCGTCCGTTCGTCCGTCCGTTCATTTGTCTATTCGTTCCTCCATTTGTCTATCCGTCCGTTCATTTGTCTATTCGTTCCTCCATTTATATATCCGTCCCTCCATTTGTCTATCCATCCATTTGTCTATCGGTCTGGTGTGCCTGTTAACGGCCCTAAAGAATAAACAGAACTGTCACCAAATTTGATATTCCTCAATGTACCTGGCTGATGTCGCGGCCCGCGGCCCCTTCAATTTGAAAAGGATATATGAATTTTGGGAATAATTTTTACGAAGGTAATTTCAAAATGTTTCCAACGCCTCCATATTTTATTCTTTATTTTTATCAGATATATTAAAAATGCTTATAAAAATGGCACAAATTTGCTTTTCCTTTAATTTGCTGAATTTTGGCAAAAATGCAATTTTTTACGCCTCTCTACAACTGCAGAATTAATATATTGCTGCTTTAATATAGAGGATTTTTCTTAAATGAAATCACTTCGCTATCAATAGATTTTAATTATGTCATGGACAACTGTTTTCAAAATATGTGTAGTTTTTCCGTGATTTTGCGAGAATTGTAATTTTAGATTACAATTTTACCACAAAAGGCTGGAATTATTTTCATTCAACTCTTCTTCTGATAGAGCAAAGAACACACAAAATTTACTCCAGTCCAATTGGACTGGAGTAAATTTTGTAAGAGTTCTTTGCTCTGTCTCATGTTCATTGAATTCTCTGGATTACCGAAATTTGCAAACTTTGAAATATTGTAGTTGTAATGTAGTTCGAAAGTTACTTCAGAGATATTTTTAAATAAAAGTTCTTTTAAATTAGATCTTTAAATAATGACATGTAAAATGTTTTTGAAAATGGTCGTGTAATTTTCAGTCAAATAGAGAAACTTTTAAAAGTAACATAAACAAGATTTCATCGAATCTCCCAACTTTTTCTTTTTTTTTTACTAAACTACGTTTCATTGTTAATAATACCTCAGAATTTTCAAAATTTAAAATATTCAGCATCCTTCTTAAGTGTCGGGAAAGTTTTGCCGCCGCAGACGATTGAAGTAATAGTTATGCTGCTTGCAAAACCTAGGTTCAAAATCCTGCAAGAACGAATATTTTTGCGCGTTGGAAACACTTTTGACGGGGTAAAATAGTATTAACAGACTGCGTAGCCTTGCA
Organism: Acheta domesticus; assembly: GCA_031308135.1. NCBI lineage: Eukaryota > Metazoa > Arthropoda > Insecta > Orthoptera > Gryllidae > Acheta > Acheta domesticus. The sequence goes on along the minus strand of JAHLJT010008756.1, from coordinate 14,867,728 downwards.
AACAATGCGAGGAATTACAGTGACAACAACCGTTCTATAATGAGTACCGTCCCCAGTGCCCTCGTAGCTTCCTCCGCCCTCGTAGCTTCCTCCGCCCTCGTAGCTTCCTCCGCCCTCGTAGCTTCCTCCGCCCTCGTAGCTTCCTCCGCCCTCGTAGCTTCCTCCGCCCTCGTAGCTTCCTCCGCCCTCGTAGCTTCCTCCGCCCTCGTAGCTTCCTCCGCCCTCGTAGCTTCCCCTCCGCCCTCGTAGCTTCCTCCGCCCTCGTAGCTTCCTCCGTCCTCGTCGTCTCTCGGCTCAACTTCTGTTCTGCAGGTCAGCGTTCCCTTCCCCGGACGGCTAATTGCGTTAGGTAGGAAAACAGGCCCAGTTTACCAACTTCCAAAACCAAGAGAAATTAAGCTTTGTGCAAACTCTATGGAAATGCTGTTTACAAACTTCGACAGCCTGGAATATTGCGAACTCTCCAAGTCGATCTGCACAATCGATAACCGACGTAAACCGCCTGCACTAACGACTAAAACGCGTAATGAATATTTTATCACCCTTTCAGCTTCTTCAGTTTTGCAGTAATGGTGTTATAAGCTTCTGTCATAATACCGAAAATTGGAAGACGTGTTTTAGAGGCCGAGGTTCTTTCTAATACATTTGCTAATGCATGTATCTCAAACGAATGGCACGGTTATTTATCATTGTATTGTATTCACACGCACACATAATGAAAACCATAGAGAATATCCAATAACGTTGTGTGCAGATGTTTTGCACAGTGTCTAGAACAGGCTGTTCCAACTCGGACTCTCACGGGCACGGGCGCCCGCGGGCGCCCGCGAGCTCGCCCGCGGGCAATCGTGGCTAGCCTAAGAGGAGGTTGTGAGGGGGAAGCGCTCTTATCGCATTCGTTGTTCTTTTCGTGGAAGCAACGTGAGTAGTGCGATGGCTGGCAGTGGAAGCTACAACGCCTTTTTCTGTCTCACCGGAAACCTTGCCATCGTCGATGCAGTTGGATATAAGATTTGAAGAATACTAAAGAACAGATATTTTAATACTCTTAATTTGTTGCGATGATATCGGAATTTGCATGTGGAAGTCTTCCCCAAGCTTGATAAAATGCAGCTAAGATTATATCTATGTTTGCGTCAACAAATTGTTAGCAGCTTTTCTCTGCAATGAAAACAATAAAAATCAAAGAAAGAACCCAACTGCAGGACAAGACATTGAAGAGCGTTCTACGTATTGCAACAGACGAAGGACTGACACCAGACATTGCTTCACTTGTTAAGAAAAATATGTCTAAAATTAATTTCATAAAGTATTGTTGAATTGAATAGAATTTTACGTTTCTTGTTAAACCTCTCCTGAGTGTGAGATTTCTTTGTGATCATGAGCTCCGGCGTGCCCTCCGCTCCCAAACCTAACCGCTCCCTGCTTCTGCTATCAGCGACAAATGGTCGCCAAAGGCCAAGGCCAACTCGCGCCCCGATGGCTCATATTTCGCCAGGCGCCGGCAGCGAGTGTTGACACAGCAGTCTGCGCCCGCCAGTCTCCACCAGTGCCCGCGGTGGCTCGCGGGCGCCCGCGTGCCCGCCCGCGGGCAGCTGAGTTGGAACAGCCTGGTCTAGAATGCCCTTCGATCGCGTCATGTGGCAGTTGTTAGTTCTGAGAATGCCTACAAGAGTACCTCCTGCTTAGTGTGTAGTGCAGGCCACATGCCACCTGCATCATGAAATCCTACTTCAAAGTTAGCACTGGTGTGCTGCTTGCTTCAGAGCACTCATTGCCACTTCCTTGAAAAATCTACTTTAAATCCTTCATGTTTATGACACAATAGTTCATCGACTCCCTACATCCCTTCATAAAATTCACTATACATAATTTTAAACTTCCTAGATCTCATCGTCACACTAGTACACAAACATACAAATCAACTCGCCTCGCCTCGCGTTGTGTGTGTGTGTGTGTGTGTGTGTGTGTGTGTGTTTGTGTGAGTGTGTACTAGTGTGACATGAGCTTCGCGCGGATCAGCGGGCGCACGCGCAGTGCTCAGTCAGCCCCGCCGTCCGCACACCGCCTTGCGGGGAAAGGGGGGAAGGGGGCCGACACGGCGCAGTGCACGCCTGCGGGCAACACATTCCCAATCCCCCGCCGCAAACACACCACGAGCGCTGCTCCCTGTTTGACCGGCTGAGGCCTCAGTGACAGCAAGCGCTGTCCCTGCTGCGACCCCGGCCCCGTGGCCCTAGATTTCGATTTGCAATCCTAGCGGATTTTGGACATTAGCTTAATGAAATTCAGCCGCTGTCTGGAGGTGAATCCTAGCGGCTGGCTGCCCTGATCTGTAGTTTTCCCTGATTTCTCTGATTAATACCACACAAATGCAGAAGTTATACCCTAACAAACGGGTCACGGACCGCGAGCTATATTATTTTCATCTCGAACCCTCTCCTCCTTTACACACATACCCGCACTACATTATCAGTCGCGAGATTAGAGCTTACTCCAGCTTAGGGCAGTACCCCTTTGGAAGATCGCTGCAAGGTAAACCCCCGCAAAACCGACGTGTATACCGAGGCCAGATCTCACGTTCTAGAGGGAAGGAACATGCACTACACTCACGGGACTAATGAATACTAGTTGACGCGCCCGGAAACATGAAATATTAATTCACCATGGTCCGGTTCGTGGGTGATCTTTGCCCCTCGATTTCGCGAGTTGATAAACCCAGATTATCCTACCGTCCTACATTTAGGACGGTATATTAATACCCACAATACGGCCCAATAAGGTAATTATGTAATAAGTATTAATAGTTTAAATATCCATCTAAAAGCATTATTTCTCTCTCCGCTTTAAAATCTAATATTTCTTTATCTGCATTTATTATAAGCTGGAAACGACCTATCAATTCGTAACTTGTTTTTCTTCCCCGAGAGCGCGCAGAGTTGCCGCATCCACTTCCGCTATCACGCCACTTCTGCTTGCCCCTCATACGGCGCCCTCGAGATTAATCGCTGCGTGGGCGTCACTGGTTTTGTGGCTGCACCCGATGCTTCTCGGCCCCGCCCCCTGCGCTCAGCTGAGCGATTTCCTCCGCAGCTGTTTCTCCTTCCATTGCGCCTCCACCCTTCCCCCTTCATTTCCATTCCCTCCTTCCGATCTTCATGATCGCTTTCGCTCTTCCGACTTCTCCCTTCTCTCTTACATAATCCGATCTGATGCCTCTTCGAATCGAATTGTTTTGCATTCAATTTACAAGACAAATTGCTATCAGAGTTTCTGTCAGGGACTTTATTGATGTGTAATAAAATTTTCTGAGCTATACTGATGCTTGGACTTGGAAGTATAGATTAATGTCAGAGATACAACAGGAAGAAATCGGAATATTTGCGGTTTAAAACCAAAGGGGTGACAGCGTTACAAAAGACATGGGGGGGGGGGCGTTGAGTTCACAGATAATGTCCATAAGGTGAGACTGCATTAATATGTAAGTCGTATTTCATAATATTGTAAATTATTGTACAAAATTATTAGCCGTTAGATATTTATGTAAAAATGCAATTGAAAAGTTTATACGTACGTTTGTTTAAAAAAAGATGATCTTTTAGTCGAAACCCACCTGTAAAGGAGAAACAAATTTTAGATAAAAATAAGCACTTATGGAAAATATGCCAATAAATTGTTCATATTTTAAAAGTTTTGAACAAATGTCAAAATAATAGAACTTTTAAGTGTTCAAATTTATTTGATTCGAACATAACGTAAAATAAAAGCGAAGGTAGAATATATTAATTACAATCACAATGTAAATATCACATTTTGATCTTGGAATAAAATCAATCGGGCAACTAGAAATCTTCCATCCACCGAGTAAACGGCACAAGGTAGATAAATAACAAATATATAAAAATATTTCTAAAAGATGATTATTACTAAAAATCAAGTGCATACCGCTAAAAGATTATTTCACTTCCAGCACTATTCATTTGTATTATAGTTATGTATTTCAGACTTAAAAATTGTATTGTTTCCATTTAAATTTAGAATGAAACAAACTTTTTCTACCTTTAGGGCTTATTTTCTCCGCCATCCTACAGTCTTTTTTCCGTATCGTTTTTGCAACGGAACGATCCTCTAGAGTGAACGTCAACAGTAAATAGATTATAACTATAGTATAGGCTATGTAATGGCTTATATGTTTTAAGCTTAGTTGCTTAGTCTCAAGAAGTGAGATCGTCAATAAATGGCCTTCTAATTATTGCATAATGCATTGCATTATTTCCGATGAGATCATGATCTAATCTGAACACGTTCGGTACCGATGTCCAACCAACAAATTTTGGTCTTTCACAAGAAATTCGGTCTTATGTCAATCTAAGAGTAGTGGCACAGGGGCGTGTGCACCAACAGAGCAGTGACATCCGCTACGTCAAAATACGTAGTTCGTAGCGAGCGCTCATAGTTGTAGCGTGTCGCTTCAGGTCCGCAACCTGACCTGAGCCTTAAGCTCCGCGCGCGCTGGATCGACGGACGGACCCGGACGGACGGCATTTTTTGCGAGGGTCGCGCGCACTCGGCCGGGACAGCACGGAAAGCACGGATACTTTCAGGCACTTCGCGTCGCAGTTGTGCGCGACGACTTCATAATTCAAGTAAAGAAGTAATCGCATTGGGTTCATTTTTAATAGCAGAAGAATGAAATTAGGCAAAGAATTGAAGAAAGTCGATAATGACGAAGGGGAAATTTCACATATTATATCCCGACCTGGTGGAAGAGAAAAAACTTTTCAGTTCTTTAGGATGTCTCACGATAAATTTGTAGCTAAATTGGATATTTGGAAATCTATAAGAAATAAATTAATAATTGGTAACGCAATTAAATTGAACCAAGGGACGGACGCGTAATTGTATTATTTTATTTAGAAACTTACGAAAATAATCGGCACTATAATTTACGCAAGACACATTGATTAATGAACTAATGAATCATTCCAAACAATGGCATAATTTATTCACCGTATACACATGAACCAAATTTCACCAATACTTCACAGCTTCTTATAAATATCTAGACGTATACATTTGGTAAATGTTACTCCTTGGTTCAGATAGTTTAGCTAACCAATTAAATTACACTTCCTAACAAGGTAATACATTAAATAAAACTTAATATCGCGCTGTGCAACTCGGGCTAATTCTGGATCAACATAATTAAATAGGACGCATTCATGACAGCTCCATACTATAGACATATACCTATGTCTATGCTCCATACGCTTCACGTAACTTCACGACTGAAACGGCGCAAAGCCCATTCCGATGGTGCCGGAATTTCCAGATTTTTTCCTTCGGACATTTTGAAAACGGCGGAAGGTGCGAATCGTCCCGTCCCGTCCCGTCCCGTCCCGTCCCGTCCCGTCCGTGCCGGTCTAGTGCTCGCACCCATACGGAAATCAATGTAATCAAAATCCCGTCCGCCTGTGCCGTACCGACCCAGTACGCGTTAGACTTTATGTCAAAAGATTCGTGCTCTTCCCCACCCCGTTTGGTAGGTGCACCGGACGGTAGGTGGACTGGCAAAGGAGTTTGCTTTTGTAGTGACATATAGCTGGGCTTCCAATAGCAGCGAAGCGCTTGCAATGTGTGAGGATTAGGGTAGCTAAAAATAGCCACACAAACAATGAACGCCACAGCGGTCCACAGGGATATCCAGTAGTGGGAGGAAACCCGACGTCAGGTTGTTGCCAGGCGAGCGAGCGTCACTAGACAAACGTCGCAGGGCTGTGCGTGAGAGGATGTGGCGTACGAAGTCACGTGGTTCGACCCTATATAAGGGAGAGCCGCGAATCTACTCGTAGGTAACGATTTGTTTTCCTCGCAGCAAGACTGCGTAAAGATTCGCGGCGGCGATGGTGTAGCGGTTAGCTAACGGACTGCTATACCCAAGTTCGCGGGTTCAAACCCAATCGAAGCCGTGGATTTTTAAGGGCGAAAAAATCCTTCGTACGCCTTCCTTCGGAGGGGAAGTAAAGCTGGCTGTCCCATGTTAGTAGATTTACTTGCATGTAAAAGATCCTCAAGCCTAAATGAAGCCTCTGAGCTAATTCAAATCGCCGGTTTCGTCGCCTTAGTAATACCTTCTTTCCGCTCAATCCGAGGAAAGGAGTGTAGCGAAATTTGCATGGTCAGACGGAAGAGCAGACCTCATGGCCTGAGTCTCGCCACGTAAAATATGGCAATTCAATTCAATTCAATTCAATTCAATAAAGATTCCGGCCTGACAGGCGCTGTGGATGTGCTCTGTGCACGAGATGCTCCGATGACGGCTGAGCGGTTCTCGACGCCGAGTGGAGGCCCGTGTAGGCCCAGATCGCTATAAGCTGGTGCCGCCATGAGGTGCGTGCAGAGAGGGGCACGAAGGTGAGTTAGCTCTGACAATCGCCTTACACTGAAAACTTTATGTATGAACTATGTGTCATTCAGACTTGCGTGTTCAATCACCCAGTTGACCCAGCGGATTGCTTGCTTTTATGCATTTTATTATTTTAAGCGTTTCAGCGCCACATATTTTTTGTTTTTAGTTTTTATATCACGAGTTAACGCTGAACAGATATAGCATCAATATTAAAATATCATTTAATTTTACAAACACCGAATTATATTAAAAATAGCCATATATTTATTAGCAAGTTTAATAATTTCTAGAAACGCCCCTCGCCTATTCTACAAAACACTGTATTATATTAAAATTAATGAAGACAATTAGTTGAAAAATAACCATATATTTATTAGCAAGTTTATTAATTTCTAGAAACGCCAATCGCCTATTGCACAAGATTGGGTTGCCCCAAGCGAAAACCAATTTGCGTCGTCAAACGAAAGCGCCGTCAGTCGTCAACGATTGAGCCGTTGCGGACGCGGCGCCGGGTGGGACGGAATGGGGTGGGGTGGGGTGGGGTGGGGTGGGGGCGTCGAGTGCAAAAACCCAGCGGCTGTCGGCGCTTAATCAGAAATGCGAGCGAGCGCTGCGTTTCTGAAATGCCGCGAGTTATGGAGCAGTTTGGAGCGACGACCGCGTTTCAACCACAAAACCACGGCTCTCTGGGCTTACGCCTCCACCACCACCACCGTTACCCACGCCGCCGCCGGTGCCGGCGCCGCCGCTGCCCGCAGCTACCCCCAGGGCAGCATTGCCCCTCGCCCTGACGCACCCCCCCCGCCCAATCTCCAACCCCGTGCCAACCCCGTACCAATCCCGTACCAATCCCGTACCAATCCCGTACCAATCCCGTACCAATCCCGTACCAATCCCGTACCAACCCCGTAACCAAGCTCGGGCCAACCCCGTACCAATCCCGTACCAACCCCGTAACCAAGCTCGGGCCAACCCCGTACCAACCCCGTACCAACCCCGTACCAAACCCCGTACCAACCCCGTACCAACCCGTACCAACCCCGTGCCCCGCCGTGCCCCGCCGTGCCCCGCCGTGCCCCGCCGTGCCCCGCCGTGCCCCGCCGTGCCCCGCCGTGCCCCGCCGTGCCCCGCCGTGCCCCGCCGTGCCCCGCCGTGCCCCGCCGTGCCCCGCCGTGCCCCCGCCGTGCCCCGCCGTGCCCCGCCGTGCCCCGCCGTGCCCCGCCGTGCCCCGCCGTGCCCCGCCGTGCCCCGCCGTGCCCCGCCGTGCCCCGCCGTGCCCCGCCGTGCCCCCGCCGTGCCCCGCCGTGCCCCGCCGTGCCCCGCCGTGCCCCGCCGTGCCCCGCCGTGCCCCGCCGTGCCCCGCCGTGCCCCGCCGTGCCCGCCGTGCCCCGCCGTGCCCCGCCGTGCCCCGCCGTGCCCGCCGTGCCCCGCCGTGCCCCGCCGTGCCCCGCCGTGCCCCGCCGTGCCCCGCCGTGCCCCGCCGTGCCCCGCCGTGCCCCGCCCACATATCTACTCTCCCATGCGGCCCGCCCGTCCATCTGCGTGTCGGTCATTGGACGAAAAGCGCTGTACATCACGCACCGTTTGCATCGCTCTGACGCGCGCCCTGGAGCAAAGCCATTGACGAGCATTGCGCCTCGGCGCAGCTCCACCGCCACCGCCCGCTCCCCCGCCCGCTCCCCCCGCCCGCTCCCCCCGCCCGCTCCCCCGCCCGCTCCCCCGCCCGCTCCCCCGCCCCGCTCCCCCGCCCGCTCCCCCGCCCGCCCCACGCGCGGCAGCGGAAGCAAAGAAGCGTCAGAGGATTTATCAATGGCGACGCCGCTAGCGCTTGGAAATTACCCACAAATCCACGGGCCGCATGCAGGCGCCTACAAACGAGCAGCGACTGCAATTTCGTCGCTTGTAATATTTCCGTGGGTTGAATGTATGCTCGGCTTGTTCAGTTTCTGATATATCTGCATGCGACATATCTATTTTGATCGACATGCTTGTAATCTCATCAACTTTTACATTTCAACTAGGCACAATAACGTGTGACTGTACGTACGAGAGCTCCAAGGCGACCCATTTGCTCACTCTTAATCTTTCGAACATTCTCACCAGGAGTACGGTAAGTTCTAGCGGGCTGCGACCAGCTTCACAGCCCAGATCAACGAAGCCTTAGCTTCACATCTCGAGAAAGAGACGGTTGACAACGGACGTACGACGGAGTTGCAGTATTGAAATATTAACCAGTATGTAACCAAGAAATAATTTAGGATAACATTATATTTGTTATTGCAACATTTACTATATTCAAAAGTATCAAAGTGTAAATGAAATGAAATTAATGTTACGCACGTTTTTTTTTTCAAAATTATGATTCTGAACAATGACTAAATTCTTCTTTTGGAATTAATATTGCCGATCTTGTAAAATATAAGATTACTCTAGGCACTTCAGTGTCTTTCACTTCATGCATTTGAAGAAGGAATACAAAATATTATCGCTATATCTGTCTGTCATGGGTTAATCTATCTTTTCGTTTCCACTTTTTCATGTAATTTGTACTCTTTGTTTTGACTTTCAATTTTCGCGACGTTTTTAAGTATGGGTTGACATTGACGTCTTGAAAATTATGTGTTCACTGCCTTGACGCTCGAGCAAAATTGTCGCTATTAAACTCGAGTAAAAATTAGTAGTGTTGTTTTGTATAAACAATGTTCTAATTATTAAATATCAAGTTGTAAATGGTGTGAGTTTTATGACGGCATCATTGTGAAAGTAATTCCAAGGTGTAGTTCCGTCGAACACATTCAATTCAGCATAAAGATATTTAGCTGAATAGCTTATTGTGCATTGTACTTACGTCTATTAAATAACTTTCACCAAAGTATTTCAAAAATTATAATCCTTCTAAAGTAGCATAATATGTAAAACAGAATGATCGGATTCCATGAATTGCGCGCAGTATTCGTGTCGTAGGTGACCGTAGGCGAAATGGAAGCCACCTGTACACCAGCTGCAACGGAGGATTCCAAAATGTTTGTTTCTCAAGTTATGAATGAGCGGAAGAGAAATGACCTGGAAAGTTGTCCGCGCTGTGCTCCATCACTTCCCTCCATTGTCTTCTTGCGAACCGCGAGCCTTGAATGATGTAAACTCTTTGGAGCATCGCCGCGAAGGGAGGAAGCCACAAGAAACCAACAGAAGGAAGCGAGATGGGCGCGCATTTGAAAACTGAATGCGCCCCTGTCCCTCCACGCCGGCGCTAATGGGGGATTGCCCCTCCGCTTCCATTTGCTCCCTTCCACGCCACGCCCACCCATCGCGGGCCCCTCCGCCCCGCCACGCCACGCCACGCCCTTCCCACAACTGCACGCATCTCCCCGCCCCTCCCTGCCCCTGTCCACGCCTCGTTTTCCTTCTTACCCGACCCCCATTCGCGTTTGCCTCTTTCCACCCCGCCGCCCGTCCTGATTCATCTCCTTACTACCCTCCTCACTTCTCCACGCCACTAGAAAACGCACACCCCCAGCGTTCACATTCCCCTACCCGCCACTGTTCCGTCAATCACTTTACACCGTAGTAATCTTCCATCCCGCCCCTCTTGGCCCCTTTCCCTCCCCTCGTTTCCTCCTCTTACTACCTCTTACTATCTCCTCTTCCTAATGCTTCCCGACCCTGGCAAACACACACACCTCGCAGCGTTCACCTCCGACCCTTCTTACTCTTCTCCATCCTCCGTAGCCTTTTTCCCATATCCCCAGTATTCCGTTACTCACTTTACAGCGTTAATAACCTTCCACCATGCCTCTTTCTAGGTCTCTCCTCGCCTCACAGTGACATTGATCTCCTACCCAGCTCTTCACTGCCACACCATCCCTCATCATCAATCCGGGACAGCCGCCCTCTTTCTGTGTTCACCTCCTGTGCTTCAGCCACTACCCGACCGCAGGAACTATCCTGAGACGTATGCCTCCCGCCATCCTGTTCGGTAATATTTGATGACGCGTCACGGAAGCATTACCATTTCAAAATTTTGCACTTTATAAGAAGAAAGTATAATAGTGCTTTTGCGGAAAGAGCTTAAGAAGAATCTCCGCACTCAGCGAGGCTGGGAAACTTTCGTTTATTATGCAACTTGTGCACTAAGTCCTAAAGATGCAACAGGTGATGCACTTTGTAATCAGCAGGTTCGCCGCCAACACTTCACCCCCACTCTCAGTAAGAGTCCGCTCACTGTGCATTCCTTTACGTAAAGACCTCTCTACCCCTCCCTCCCTCCCTTGGTCTCTCTCCCTCTCTTCTCCTTGTACCCCTCGCTCTCTCTTGCGCGCGCGGGGCGACGACCTCCTCCATCTTTTCCCCTCCCCTTGCTCCTCCCCTCCCTCGTGTCTCCCCTCCCGCCTTGCGGCACCTCGCTCCCTCCCAGGAGACACATCTCTTGAGCGGCGGAGGAACAGCAGCGGAGCGCTTCTTGCAACGCCGCAGTATTTCAGCTGCACAATGCGCTCACAGGGAGGCGCTCAAACGCAGCCCCGCCCCTCCCCGTCCAACCCTTGGCCCGCGCCCTTGCATTCGCCCTTGCCCCGTGCCCTTGCACCTCTCTGCCCGCTCGCGACCCCCACTAACCACGACCCCCAACCTCGATCTTCTTCTACTCCTTCTCGATAAGGAGACGTGCGATAATCGGAAATACAGGAATATCTATGCAAAGATAAGGTTCTATAAAAAGTTATTTTCCAATTTATTTTTTGTGAACTTTTATTTCTTTTTACCTATACATTATTGAATTCAATTGGATTGATACCTTATTTGCGAGGCGAGATTCAGGCCATGAGGCCTGCTCTTTCGCCTGACCACGCAAATTTTGCTACGCTCCTTTCTCCAAATAGGTGGGAAATAAGGTATTACTTGGGCGATGAAACAGGCGATTTGAATTTAGCTCAAAGGCTTCACTAAGCTTGAGGATCTTTTACTTGCAGTAAAATCTACTAACTTGGGAGAGCCGGCTTTACTTCCCCTCCGAAAGAAGGCGTAGGAAGGCGTTTTTCGCCCTTAAAAATGCACGGCTTCGATCGGGTTTGAACCAACCGAACTTGATATAACCGTCCGATACACTAAACATTACACCATCGACTCCGCTAAACATTATGGATGTTCCCAAGATTTCTGCTGTAACCACCGATCTTATACCTGTTTAAGTTGCAATATTTCATTTCGTTGGATGAAACACGTGCAACACTAGTGCGCAAACCCCAGCAACCTCTAGCTCCCACGTATGTGCCCACGCAATTCTGGGAACCTCTCCAGAGACGATGATATTAGTATCAGTTTAAACGCAAGCTACTCATGCCGTTTTTGGCTACACTACAAATTCTGTAAGACATAACGCCTGTTGTCAATTCGCGAACCTATCTCGCCAGTCCGCTAAGCAAGCACCGGTAACAGACGATATGATGACTGAGGTAGACCGCTTCGCGCCGGCTTCTTGTATGTTAATTTACTTTTCAAATCAGTGCAGTGAATCGCTTATAATCCTTTGAAATATTCCCTGTTCACGCTGTTGGAAAGCAGTTTATTTATACTTAAGATTACTGCAGAGTCAAAATTCTCACGTAAACTTTCAGATCGGAAGCGGGCAAGGCTGCTGTTAGTTTTCTATCACTATTCACTTGTTTGGCGGATGAACTTTAACTTGTCTGAATCAGCGTTGAACAGTGTATTTCTAATACAATGCAGTGATAGTTGTTTTCCTCCGCATTTGTAATGTAAAAGCACTGCAAACAGTTCGCTCGAGTCTCACTAGGAAAGCGGAATGCATTCTGTTTTCCTCACCAGGTGGAATGCATTTGTGATGATACTGCGTATTGTCAGGATGTCATTAAAGATAAAAAAGTTTATACTCTGCTATCAATCGATCATTACAAGGGATCCACTGCATTACAGTGTTATATTTCAGCTAGTACTTTGTATATTTTGCTTTAGATTCCAGTTTCAATTATTCAATGTGTTATTTTGTATCTCGAATGATGTTCCTAGTGCTTATCAGCCTGTCTGTAACTTTTAATTAATTATACATTAGTTGCCTACTAGCTCTGATTATACTGATGAACTGAGCTTGTACAGAACGCAATTGCACAATTCTAAATTACCTTAAACTCCAATTACCCGAACTGATTTTGAGAAAAAAATCTATTTAATATAAATCCCTACAAAAAATACACTTCTATGTAATTTATATATTGTTAAACTTAATATCATGAATTTAAGAGTACCCTTTTTTCATATTTCAGGCATTTCAAATTTAATTTCCGAATTTTATCCAATAATCTGAATATCCGCATTTCCAGACAGTCGTATCCCCGTTCACTTCGGATCACTGGGGTTCTATCGTAGTGCTGAAGTGCGTTTCGTTTCCGCCTCTGCCCCGTCGGCGCTCCGCCCGCTGCGCTCCGCGACGGAAGCGAATTGGCGGCGACCGCTAGCGGCGAGCGATGCAATATTGGGCGGCGGCGGCGGACGATAACATTTCAATAAACGGGCGATGGCTGCGACGCCTCAGCGCAGATGGATGCGGATCACTTACGGTTTATGGAAACGGCCCCCGCGGCTTGGCCTCGCGTCGCCTCGCGCCGCCTCGCGCGCGCCAGGGCCACCGCGGGGGATTAAGCGCGGTTCGGAATGGGCAGGGAAAGGCAGTAATGATGAGGGAGAGCAGGGGGGAGTAGGGTAAGTCAGGGCGGGGCGAGGCGGGGTGAGACGCGGCGGGGATGGGGCGAAGGCGGGGAGGGGGGCGATATGAAGGAAGGTTGGAGCGGGACCAGAATAGGACTGGGTGAGGCGGGTACGGGACGCGGCGAAGGTGCAGCGAAGGCGCGGCCAAAGCGGAGCGATGGCGGGGCGAAGGCGGGGCGAGGGCGGGGCGAAGGCGGGGCGAAGGCGGGGCGAAGGCGGGGCGAAGGCGGGGCGAAGGCGGGGCGTAGGCGGGGCGAAGGCGGGGCGAAGGCGCGGCGAAGGCGGGGAGATGGCGGGGCGATGGCGGGGCGAAGGCGGGGCGAAGGCGGGGCGAAGGCGCGGCGAAGGCGCGGCGAAGGCGGGGAGAAGGCGGGGAGAAGGCGGGGCGAAGGCGGGGCGAAGGCGGGGCGAAGGCGGGGCGAAGGCGGGGGCGATGGCGGGGCGATGGCGGGGAGAAGGCGGGGCGATGGCGGGGCGATGGCGGGGCGATGGCGGGGCGAAGGCGGGGCGAAGGCGAGGCGAAGGCGCGGCGAAGGCCGGGAAAAGCCGGGGTGTGGCAAAGGCGGGGCGGGACCGGCGAACGCGCGGGCGGAGCGGAACGAAAGTGAAGCGGGGACGTTGCCACAGGTGGAGGGGAAAGGGCGGAGGCGGAGGGAGGATGGGGCCAGGAGCAAAGGCGGGAGCGAGGGTGGGTCGAGGGCGAGGATGGGAGGCAAGGGCAGGGTGAGGATGGCTGGCTAGCGATGACGCCATTCTGCTGAGACCGTAATCAGCGCGACCCGTCACGACCGAAGGGGCTGGGTGTGGGTCTGCTGCAAGTAGCGCACCTCTCGGGTGATTGTGCAGGCCCGAGCCAGACGAAGTGTGAAAAGCGCCGCGAACGGGGTTTTGGGGTCACAGGGGGCGGAGGGACAGAGGGAGCGCGGGGCGTTGATTATACAGATTGCGGCGCGAGGAGCCGTCAACAAAGAGGATTCCGCTAAATGACCCATCGGTTAATCACGGTGGCAGCAAATTTGCAGGTAAAATTTAGAAAATCGATAGCAATGAAAGGCAAAACCGGCGCTGAGCTCGGCTTATTTGGAGCGGCTTTTCGCTCGCAGTTCTCACCCGCCGCCGCGAATGGGCAGACGGCTCAGACGGAGAAGACTCAGACGGAGCGGGGCGCCACGCCCTTCATGCTTCTTCATGCTACGCTTTTCATTTCACAGGCAAACAACGGAGTCCTGTGCGTTGTGCGTCTACTCTAAGAAGATCCCAGTATGGCCGCCGAAACGCAACACTTCTGGAAAAGCGAAGTATCCGAACTTCCAAGATTCCATTGACTTTAGCTTCAGAACTCTTCGCCCACAAAGCTCCTATATTGTTCTTATATTTTCTTATTCCGGTTATTCTAACAAGAGACACCAAGTATTGTGTTTTCTCTCCCTTGTAAATTTTCAGCGTTCTCGCTGTACTGTATTTGTGATTCTCTGGAATAATAGGGTGAGGATATCGCTAGGATATCGCTATACGAGTATCGATCTATAGCTGAGCCTTACGGATGGAGAATGGGAAAAGGACAGGGAAAGAAGGATCTGACACGATCCCTCCTATTCTGTGGTGTTGTTCCGACATTTGCCTAGAAACTATCAGGGCAACTACGCAAACCACGAATTCTATTTCGGAAGGCGCCAGAATCTCGCTTATGTTGTTAACACATCAGGCAAATATGCGACACTTGTCGCGAATCGATCTTGCAACTCCCCATCACCGGTACTTTTGAACCGTAAGGTTTTTCCTTGTCTTTCGCTGATATGTGTGTTGGTATATGTGATATGTGTGTTGTTCTTGTAAATGTAGTTTCAATGAATGAGACACCTTCTCAGTATGAAAATCTTTTAAAAGAAGAGGGCAACTTCTGCTGCGAGAGGTTTCCAAGAAGGTTTGGAGGAAGGGGAGGGGCATCAAGGGAGACGGGGAAAATTTCGTTACAATTATGGTGTTTCCTGCGACTGAGGAGGTTAATATCAATAAATCAACTCCGAGAATCCATTCAAGTACAGCGAGAAGGAGCGAGGGGCTTGAGCTGAAGGGTCGGGGGAGTAACCAAGATTGCGAAACTAATTTGCGCCAACTTATCGAAAGATAAGACATGGGCGCCAGTACTCTGAAAAGAACCCCAGAAAAATTACTTTGAGTTTTGCCACAGGCCGTGCTCAGAGAGCGTTGCGCATTGTGCTCAAAGTTGAATTATATGCATCATAGCGTTCAATGGTAATAAAGGAAGTGAGTACGAAATACAATGTGACACGTGGCAACGATCGACTCTCAGAGGCCTTCTATAATCATGACGCAACGAGGTCTTACGGTGTCTGAAAGTTGCTAAAACTGACTGGAATGTGCGTTTTATTTCGGGGCGATATGTGTTCATGCGATGAGAGAAGTCACCCCGTAGGTAACATTGAAATATGTCAGAACGTTCTCGATATTCTTTTGATACGAATTTCAAACTGTAAGAATTGTTAAGTTTCGATTACAATATTGGGAAAACGCTTAAAAGTAATAATATCTAGAGTTTTCATTACAATGATGGAAAATATCAGCAGTGTCTCTTTTGCCAAGGGAAAAACTACATTGCTATTAATGTCAGCTTTTATCCATAATAAGCGTATTTCAGATATAAATGGCAGAGATGGAAAAGGACTTCAAAATCAAAAAGATTTCAAATTCCGTATTCATCACACTTTGTCTGGATGGCTGTTCTTTTCTGCAGAAAGTGGAGATGTTTGAAAAATCGAAATCGGAGTAAAAACCGTTTCATTAGATTCTGGTTCAATCAATTCATTTAAGACAATAACTATTTTGGTTTCTCTCCCGCTCTTGGCATTATTTTCAAAGCTTTAAGTTATGGTTTCGGTTTGAGGCCTTGCATAGAGTAATGTTTCTATCACCAGAGAGTCACTAATATGTCATCAACTTCCTGACAATTGTTTCTTCTTATGAAAAGTCATAGTCTTTCTCTGTGATTAAGTTATTGAATGATTGGATTATTAAGGCGACCATTCCACTCGTGAAATTAAAACCAGTAGCATTTAACTGTACATACAAAATGCCCCAATCAGGGCAGTGTATCTCAAAACGTTTACGGCTTTTTTAACTGGCTTTCCTTCCGCTTCTCCCTCCAGGCCAATCACAAACTGTGACTCATCTGTCTCAGGAGGCGTTATACATAGATCGCTATGTCGATGTCCAATGAACCACCTATGTTCCATAACATAACCTCACTAATTAACATATTTTTAATATTTGGCGCAGTTTGGAACTCTGATGAACATAATTTCACTCCTGGAATAGTCGTATTAAAAAAGACTCGTGCTTTGGAAAGTCTCAGATAAATCCCCTTCTCACTTCGCGAGTCGGGTATTTATCGATAATTTCCAAAGTACTCCTGGTATTACCTACGATTAAGATGAGGCTGAGAGGGAGCAGGAATGATAGATTTTTTCGTGTTTCCGGTCTCGTCAAGTGCTATGGTTGTTAGTTCCCTAAGAATATTGCATATTTTATCAGAATAAATTGCCGTGTTTTTTCCCGCTAAATGAAGAGATCCGGCACCGGCCTACACGTCGTCTTGGAGGATTTTCCCATCCAGGTATCTTCACCAACGGGCACCGCTTCACCGGACAACTCCAAAGCTCCCACCCGTCTCCCAGCAAAATAGTAAATAGTAAAATAGGGTAATTAATGCAAATAGAATTATAATTAGTACTAATAATTCCATACTATTATAACATGAATTTTGAATAATTATTCATTTAGGTAAGAATCCTAAGAAGGGTGGAAGACATTGTGTGATGCATGGTGTCTGTGTAATTAAGGTGTGACGATAGGACAAGGAAGGGGAAAGAAAGATCGTACGATTGTATCGTAAGATTGTATCAGCTTCCGGGTCAATGATCCATAGAGCAAATGCTGAGATGGCCCCTTGTTTTGCTTCTGGACGTAAATGTAGCTTCACTGTGCGCACGTTTTGTTGAGCACTCCTTTTGCTTGTAGTTCATTTACAGTTGAAATTGATTTTCTATAACTCGGGAAAAAACATTTTTCAAATATCTTTATTTTTCTAAAATAATTATTTTCTAAATTAATCTTTTCGTTTTTTTTGTTTGTTTTTTTTGTGGAAAATCCTGCCACCACCGGAATTCGAACGCTAGGATCTCCCGATGAAAAATATTGTAGTGACATCAGTTGACGCTCCGAGCCACCTTATCCCGTTGGATAAATAGAGATTAAATGAATGCGTTTATATGCAGTCAGTATATGTGATGAGTTATTGTATGTTGAGTGAATAATATGATGAGTGAGTTGACGAATGAGTGGTTGAATGAGTGAGGGGATGGTAAGCGAATGGATGAGTGAGTGGATGGTAAGGGAATGGATGAGTGAGTGGATGGTAAGGGAATGGATGAGTGAGTGGATGGTAAGTGAATGGATGAGTGAGTGGATGGTAAGGGAATAGATGAGTGAGTGGATGGTAAGGGAATGGGTGAGTGAGTGGATGGTAAGGGAATGGATGAGTGAGTGGATGGTAAGTGAATGGATGAGTGAGTGGATGGTAAGTGACTGGATGAGGGAGTGGATGGTAAGGGAATGGATGAGTGAGTGGATGGTAAGTGAATGGATGAGTGAGTGGATGGTAAGTGAATGGATGAGGGAGTGGATGGTAAGGGAATGGATGAGTGAGTGGATGGTAAGGGAATGGATGAGTGAGTGGATGGTAAGTGAATGGATGAGTGAGTGGATGGTAAGGGAATAGATGAGTGAGTGGATGGTAAGGGAATGGATGAGTGAGTGGATGGTAAGTGAATGGATGAGGGAGTGGATGGTAAGGGAATGGATGAGTGAGTGGATGGTAAGTGAATGGATGAGTGAGTGGATGGTAAGTGAATGGATGAGTGAGTGGATGGTAGGGGAATGGATAAGTGAGCGTGTGGGAGGGGATGGGCAGAAGAAGCAGCGACAGGAGTGGGCGAAAAGAGGCGGTCAAGCCCCTCCAGGTGTCACGTCTCACTCGTACGCCTTCACCGCGGAGATATTGCTCCCAAACGACCACTTGTCCCGTTTCGCCATAACCACTTTGCATCTGCCCCGCGTGTCCTAATGGTCGCGAGGTGCGAGAGGAGGGCGGAGTTTTCTTTCTTCGTTGGCACCGGAGCCGCCGCGGATTCTCGTTCTTTACGGCGCGCACTTCCACTGCGAAATTAAACCATAATTGCGTCCGCGATTCCAACTTTCCCCGCGCAGCGCGTGTGTTGTCGGATGCAAAGGGGGCGTGGCAGAGGCAGGCCCGCCAACCCATACTCGACAAGGACCTGGAGAAAGAGACAGGACAACCGACTACTATTGGAGTTCCTCGGACATCTCTGATATGAAGATTATGTTATTATTTTCAGAACGATTTACCAACGCTCCCAGTAACGTTGTGGATACCAGTCATTATATTCCATACAATACGTTTCTCTCAAATCGAATATCAACAGAAAACGAAAGAAATGATCCATGGAATCAACATTTTCAATAGCTATTGCGTAAATATCCAACAAATATTATTTTATCCGTTTATAAGATGCAAAACATATATCTATGTACGCGCTGGGCTTTCAAAATACGCGCGACAGCAATTCGGGTAGCGGTCAGAAGACCGCTAGACCAACTTCCTAGCAAACCACGTCGCCGACCGGCCTCCCCATTGTTTGGCGGCGTCTGTAAATCCGGCGATTTCGCCAAGCAGAGGCATTCTCCGGCTGCGGTCATAGCCGCGTCAAAAGCCTGGAGTGACCTCGCTACACCTTCAACGTCGAAGCAACGCCAGGGCCGGCAGTCTACGCTGTGGCCACCACTAGGCACCGAGAAGTTGGATCTTTGCCGACAGCCTCGCTCTGCGACATTTCGGCTTTCCGGCCAAAGGAGACAATATTTTGTATGTTTCTCTTATGCGGCCGGGCCTCATGCGGGCCCATCTATGTTTTATGTTGTGTTCAATAAATGTGTATCCACGAATAACTTTCTTCTTATTTTCAAATATACAACAATTATTAGCAAGCATCTCATGTGGTGAGAACCAAGGTCTAATTGACGAGAACCTGGGCGTCGTTCCTTTGCATTTCGAATTTCCCTTCCCCAGTGCATTTGCATTATCTTAAAGCTTAAAAGCCAGAGGATGCAGCTAATTAAATAACCACTGTCGGTTGACGTCAACAACCTCTGCAGTTCAATACTTCAAACGCTTATTTAATAACGCGTTCTCAAACTTTGCTCCCACACAATCTTGTAAAGTTGGCTTCCTGGAGCTGAGGATATAGGCTACCTCTGGAAACTTCCGAAGTTCCTGAAATCACCCGGCCAACTTCTGCTCACCCCCCCGCCTTCCGCTGCCTAGTACCCCCGCCCCCTCCTCCCCAACTTCCCGGTCCTAAGAATTAACGATCCTCACTCAAGGGAACACTTGCGACTTATCTACTCAGAGGCGCGTCCAACAAACTTTATATTGGTAGGCTTCAAAGACAAGTACATTGCCCATCTCCTACGTGAATGCGTAAATCTAGATTGAAATGTTCAGAAGAAATGGTATACCTTATATTGTGTGTTTCCTCACTAAATAATATATTTTAAATTTACTTATTTTCATCGCCCCAATACTTTTATTGAAAGTTAAAGGTTAACAGATTCCTAAATGCTTGCAGTCAAATCTCCTATAGGAACCAGATATCTAGATTAGAGCTGCACGTTTTCTCTAGCTCCGGTCATTAGATGAATATTTTTTTCAATATTATTATATTCTTTAGGTAGTATTCGCTTTCCATTTCATATTGAAAGCATTTGGGTGACCTACCTATGCAACCCAAGGTCAAATTATACTTCACAGACATAAAGAGTTTCGTAAAATTTTTCTGAACAAGTACTTTTATCTAAAAATGTTTATTTGAATATAATGTGAAAGTCATTAAACTTACGCGTAGCATTTAAGTCCACCTGTGTTGTCCACCAGAAAAAATAATGGGGATAAGCTACGTCTAATAACGTACGATATATTTTATTACTCGCTTGGTAATTTATCATAAGTCATTTAGCAGTCGTAACAATACTATAACACCCAAGTATTTGACAATAGTACATGACTGACAATCGTCATTCATATTTCAAGACAATTTAATCAGACAATAGTATTGTCCTTCAGATTTTCAGCAGGGTAAACGTCTTATCTATCATCCATTATACAAGTGTTCGTGGCTACAATTGAAGCCCAATCGAGTTAAAGCTATCTGACAACAAAGTATTCGCTATAAAAAGCTGAGAATCAGATTGGATGGTAAGAGAAACATGTTACCTGAATATACTGATACCCTCATCACTAAACTCAGTAGAAATTGCGCGCCAGCAAAAATAAGATGGTTGGGATACACCTGTAACCCGCATGGGTCTAGGTTTAAAAAAAGCATCGATTGTAAAGCATATAAAACAGAAAATATTCATCAAACAGTACTTCCCCTGAAATCGACTTTGAGGTCACTTTGTCGAAAACTTCAAATAGACGAAAAACAAAGTAAATGTAAAATTTCCATATAATTTCTATGGTAAAAGAGACGATTTATTTTCAAAATAACAAGCTTCTTACACTTCATGCATTACTTATTTACATTTATATAATTGTCACTACCTTGTTACCATTTTGGATGCGTTTAAGCTCAGAATATGTTTCGCAGGTGTAAAGAATACCAAGTTGTGACCTAGTTAGTGTGTAAAAATGGATTTTAATAATTACATTTGTTCAAAGAATTGTAGTTTAGTAGTTAGAGCAACTATGCGTAAACCAGGAGACCGGTGAATTCCGGTCGGGGTGACAATTCTTTGAACAAATTTACTTATTTATATCACTAGATTTTTAATTGACCATATGATTACCAATATGCATCGAGAGAAAGGAAAGAAAATGTTTCATATTCAAAAAACGTAATTACGTATCACGGGACGAGCCAAATTTGCAAGTGGTATTCAGTAGAGTAATGGATAAATAGCTTTAAAACGTTTGTAATATTGATGATTGCAGATCAGTTTACTCTGAAATAACTACAAATAATTGAAAATAAACAAAACTAACAGCGACTTCTAATTTTTTTAAACGTTGCAGTAAGTTCTAAAACGCAATTCCATGTCGCCTTTTCACACGTCGTTCTCTTCTTAGAGCTTTAGGAAAACTCGTTTGTGATCTAGTAATTAACGAGAGACCGAAGCCCCGGCGAATGCAAAGCGTGAATCCGTTCGCGCCTGAGACGCGCGTTCATGCCATCCGCGGTTCCTGCGAGCGACCGCGGCCCAATGGAAGACGCCTTTGACGCTGCGAACGAGCAGCAAGGCGAAGAGGGCTCTCCGGGGCGGGGCACGTGCGAGCACGCGAGCGGTCTTTGCTGCAGGGCGGCGCTGGATGCCCTAATGAGAGGCGAGCCCTCGCTCCGCCCGGGGCGCCGGGAAGTGGCTTCATTTTCACGCCGTCATTACCCCTACTGGCGAGGCGGCTGCTGAGCAGGAAGAGAATCAGCGAGAGATTTCGTGAGCTCTCCATTCCTCCTCTGTTTTCTCTGACTGACCTTCTGTAATGGGACGCGGTTGTTTTTTTTTACAAGATCTACAATTTGTAAATCACGCAGAAAATGATAAGACCTTTGAAGAATTCATTAACATATTGTTTCAAGGGCACCAATTAGTTCTTTTCTTATTTTACAAAAATTAAGGTGATTTGGTTTGGAAATAGGTTTTCTACTCTCTGATCGCCCTACATTAAGGTGGTGTGTCTCAATCACAGTGTACGTAATATGAATGTACTTAACGCAGCATCTGTCTCACCACAGTTTATTGACGGTTGGACGAAGCAGCGTCAGGGAGCGAGAAAAGGTATGCGTTTGTTTTCAACGGCCTTAAATGACCATCACGCTTATTTCCAAATAGCATATTTACGTCAATATATAGAGACGGCATTTTTTCACAATTACAGAACCTATTACAAATACGAGAGAATATAAGTAATTACTTAATGTTGAGTCCCTCGGGTGAATCGTCTTAGTTTTTCTTGGTGTGATCTTGGGTTTCATTCCCGGCCGAGAACAAAAATTGAACTGTAGCTCATCACAACCGTCTTAAATCTATAGCTGTGTTACCAAACAAAAGCTCAGTCAGGCCAACAATGCTACATACGGTGACGGGAATACGCCATGCTTGCCTCACGTCTCCTTTAACCCTAGGAGTGGGTAATAAATAAAAACAAGACCCAGACCTGCGAACACTGCTACCTGCCAAAAGTTGGATTAATCCGACCCTAAAATGCCAAATACATATATAGATTTAATGCTGATATTGAACTTTATAATTGTGTTTCATAGCCTTTCCATTTGAAGCACAATAATTCCAAAAACCTCCTTCCCAAGACAGACTTTCTTAGAGCAAAATAAAATACCTTACGCATAAAGCTTTTCATTAAAATATACTGAAGCGTTTGAACTGACATGTTTTAGTTATTAATACCATAAGGCCGATATAGGACAAATACCGAACTTAGATTGATTAATAAACCAAAATCTTTTGCCGAGATTTTGTAACATGATGTTCAATACTTTTCGTAATGTTACCTCCTAAAAAGAATAATTTATAAAAATAAGTAACTTTGCTTCGAACAAGAATACTTATTCGCCGTTTTTATTCACAACTCATTGAATTATTTTAAACTTAAAAAAGTAATTTTCATGATCTTGTCAACTTTTAAGCGGTCGGCCGTCGCAATACTCAATAACCTCCGGCAGTTCAGAGTGACATTTCATTGCTCTGTTTGGTTGCGTACTGTCGATATAACAGTAGTAAAGTTACGAAAAGTTATTATAGTGACGCGGAAACAAATTGTATTGTGTAGTAGGTAAAAAGCAAGAAGCATTGAAAATTATAATATCCTTATGCTCAGATCTTCGATCCTGAGGCCCGTGCTTCACTTCACTTCACTTCACTTCACTTCACTTCACTTCACTTCGCCATTGCAATGCCTCATGCCACTACTTGCCTCCTACACCTTCGCCCAGATCTTCCCTAACTCCTCCTGTACAAGTGGTCGAGGTAAGGGTGGCTGAAGTGGACGGTCCACTTATCATGCCCTCCCTCAGAGCTTATCTGCGGACAAATGATGATGCCGCTGCTGGCTGAACCCTCCCGATGAGAAAGAAGATGCTCGGATTCAATCGGCTTTAGTTTAGTGGAAGATGAGTGGCACGTGAGTCTCTGCAGTGGGCAACCGCGGGCAGTCTGATCCCAGCTCTCGCATTTCAGCAGCCATGGACCAGGAGGCCGGGCTAGCGGAGGCAACGACCAGAGAGATCGGGGTCGAAGAGGCGGTCGATCAGAACAGTACCGAGGGCGATGCGGGAGGTGAACGATGGGCGAATCATTAGGTCACTGATCACTTGTTCTCAGGGGAGCGAATGATATTCGTCGAAGGCCTTTACTCGTGCGCGTAATTTAAGGCGATTGTTTTCTCTTGAATCCTCCGATCTCTAGTGTTAGTTAAATATCCAACGTCATGAATTCTTGCTTGAATTGTATCTCTTTATCATTAGGAAGAATAATGTTCGTCATGAAGAGCTGGAACTCCCTGTTCAGACGTTTAGAAACTTTGGACAAGCAAGCTGTTTATCATTATCTATTTATTAATTTACATGTGCCCATTATGACTAAGCTACAGTTTTTGTACAATTATTTGATTATGTATTTTATTCGTAAATACAAAGTACGTTCGAATCGGGAAAGATGGGTCAGTGCATCAACTGATGTTACTGCAGTCCCTCTGACCGGGAGGTCCTAGGTTCGAGTCCCAACGGTGACAGGATTTTCGACACTAGCTTGTCAGTTAGGTCGAATTCAGTCGCTGTCTGGAGGAGAATTCTAGCACCCGGACGCTCTGATCGGTAGTTTTCCGTGGTTTCTCCGATCAACACCAGGCGAATGCCGGAGCAGAATGCCTAATCAACGGGGCCACGGACCGCGCGCGATCTTTCCTTCCTCTTCTTTGATCTATACTCACCCCTTACACACCCACTTCCACTAACATGCACTACACTACCACACATGCCGGGAGACCAATCGAGAGACCAGTCGAGATCTCACAGCTTGTCCCGGCTGAGGCGGTGCCCCACTGCTGGGAAATACCTGGATGACGGGAAAACCCCACTAGTCGTCGGTAGGTCGGCGCCGGATCTCGCCGAAAATATCACCGCCACCACCCGAGAAAAAACACACTAATACACTTACGGGACTAATGACGTAAGTAGTTGACGCGCCCGGAATCACGAATCAATGAATCAACAAAATACGTTCGGCTCATACGACTCGTGATTCCAAGAAAAGCCCATGCGGTGGCACGATCGCCTAATCGCGCTTCCAGGACACGCCGCCTAATCAGTTTAGAATGTTCTCGACTATTTTGCGACCTCACAAGTTTATTTGCCTAATATATATGCCATAAATCTTACGATTTAAAATGCCTTACTAAAACAGTTTTTTAATGTGTTACTAGTGACGTAAACTCAATTTACTCGCACGCTGATTGGTTCAGCGCCCTTGCGGGCGTGAACTATTCTCTCCTCGCCGCCGATCATCATGCGAGCAAGCTCAGTCGAGCTGGAGAATTTGTCGCGTACGCACGTAGGGACACTCGGCTCCTTGTTTTTTTCTACATTGCAACCTTGAATGTTAAAATACAAGTTTTTTGTGTCGTGAAGTGTTAACCTGTGCAGTGTTCAATGCGTGCAACTAATCACTGTCACTCAATTGCTCGTCATGAACATTTTCAACAACTCACACTTACTCCCAGCGACTGGAAGTATGGCTTAATGCTCGCTGTCTTTGTGTCATATATTCACATGATATTTATTCACGAGCGTAAAACTACCTGTGGTTCCAATATTAATTTGTTACAGCTGTGTGATATGATCGAACGGTCGTGGTGCAGCCGGCCTTTTCATCTTGCGTAAAATGATGCAACCAGTGGTCGCTGCTTCCGTCACGAGAGCGCATTCTTGCCTGTGTGTGTGTCTCTGTATGTGTCTGTGCGTGTCTCTCTGTGTCTCTGTGTGTGTCTGTGTGTGTGTGCGTGTCTGTGTCTGTGTGCGTGTCTGTGTGCGTGTCTGTGTGCGTGTCTGTGTGCGTGTCTGTGTGCGTGTCTGTGTGCGTGTCTGTGTGCGTGTCTGTGTGCGTGTCTGTGTGCGTGTCTGAGTGTGTGTCTGTGTGTGTGTCTGTGTGTGTGTCTGTGTGCGTGTCTGTGTGCGTGTCTGTGTGTGTGTCTGTGGGTGTGTCTGTGTGTGTGTCTGTGTGTGTGTCTGTTTGTGTCTGTGTGTGTCTGTGTGTGTCTGTCTGTGTGTGTCTGTCTGTGTGTGAATGTCTGTGTGTGAATGTCTGTGTGTGAATGTCTGTGTGTGAATGTCGGTGTGTGTGTCTGTGTGTGTGTTTGTGTGTGTGTGTCTGTGTGTGTGTCTGTGTGTGTGTCATGTGTGTGTGTCAGTGTGTGTGTCAGTGTGTGTGTCTGTGTGTGTGTCTGTGTGTGTGTCTCTGTATGTGTCTCTGTATGTGTCTGTGCGTGTGTCTCTGTGTGTGTCTCTGTGTCTGTGTGTGTGTCTGTGTGTGTGTCTGTGTGTGTGTCTGTGTGTGTGTCTGTGTGTGTGTCTGTGTGTGTGTCTGTGTGCGTGTCTGTGTGCGTGTCTGTGTGCGTGTCTGTGTGCGTGTCTGTGTGCGTGTCTGTGTGCGTGTCTGTGTGCGTGTCTGTGTGCGTGTCTGTGTGCGTGTCTGTGTGCGTGTCTGTGTGCGTGTCTGTGTGCGTGTCTGTGTGCGTGTCTGTGTGCGTGTCTGTGTGCGTGTCTGTGTGCGTGTCTGTGTGCGTGTCTGTGTGCGTGTCTGTGTGCGTCTCTGTGTGTGTTTTTTTATTTTTTTACGAGGGTAGGTGGAAATCTTCAAAAGACACCATGTGACCCGTACCACATGATAGTGCGAGACTTTTACCCACTAAAACCACCTCCCTTCTCCTCCATCCTCCCCGCGGAACCGCCGTTAGGCATTACATCACGGGGAGTGGATCAGAGTGGCTCAGTCACAAGCCACTTCTCTTCCCCAGATCGTAGGAAGGATCCAAGGAGAATCAGTCGACTTCCCTTCTTTCCTTTTCTATTCTCCTGAGCTCAGCTATTGTGGTCTACGCATATGCGCTCACCGCAGCCCAGTTGGTTTCTGAGGCGAGCATGCACCCGACCATTGCTTCGGGTGTCAGCGGGTCGATCCCGAGTATACTCATAACGTGCCGTCGCTGCAGATGGAATCGTGGGCACTCGAAAAACACATGCTGGGCGTCTTCGACAGCAGGTTCACATAGTGGACAGAAGGGGGTATCCTCCAACTTGAACCTGTGGAGATATGCCAGAAAGCATCCATGTCCAGACAACAGCTGATTCAGACAGAAGTTTACTTCACCGTGTTTACGGTTGATCCACGGTGCAATGGAGGGAATCATGCGGTACGTCCATCTTCCTTTAATGGACTTGTCCCAGCGATCCTGCCATTCAAGCAGTGTTGTCGAGCAGTTTGGGTTCTCCTCTTCTTTGTGATATCGCCTCCGTCTCTCCTGCGCTAAGATATCGACCGGAGGCATCCCCGCGATGACACACACTGCATCGTTTGACACAGTGCGGAATGCACAATCTATTCGCAATGCTGATAACCTGTACACTGACGCCATCCCTCTGACGTAGCTATTTGTTGACGTGGAGTTGGCCCATACTGGGGCTCCATAGAGCAAGACTGACCTGACAACCAAGGCCAGAAGCTTCCGTTTTTCTTGACAGGGCCCTATGTTGGGCATTAGCCTTGACAGTGCAGCATTAACTACCGCCGCTTTATTGCTGGCATACCTCAGGTGATCCGCAAATGTCAGACGGGCATCAATCATGATACCAAGATATTTGATTGACGGCTGGGATGTGACACGGTGGCCTCCAACTTTGATCGTGATGGTTTCTCTCTTTTTCCTGCTAGTGACCAGGATAACCTCAGTCTTGTGCTCAGCTAACTTCAGCCCTGAGGACTGCAACCACCGACTAACAATAGCGATCGCTTCGTTGCAAATATACACAATTTCCTCAGTATGTTTTGCAACGGCTACGATAGCAATGTCGTCCGCGAAACCAATGATATTGGTGCCTTCTGGGAGGGAAAGCCGAAGGAACATCATATTCCACAATAGTGGGCCCAATACCGACCCTTGTGGGACACTAGCAGTGACATTGTGTACCCTCGGCCCATTATCTGTATGGTAGATCAGGGCTCTATTACTCAGATACTCAGCCACAATCTTCCTCAGATACGTTGGTACCTTAAATCGGTGGAGAGCTAGGTGAATATTACTCCATCTGGCCGAGTTGAATGCATTCTTAATGTCCAACGTAACGACAGCACAGTACTGTTTTGGGCCTCCCTTCCATCTACTTTTTCCAATTGCTTGTCGGGCGGTGTTAATGACAAGCAGGACGGCGTCAACTGTCGAGCGGGCTCTGCGGAAACCATACTGATTTTCCGAAAGACCTCCTCCTTCCTCTACAGCTTTCTCCAGCCTGGTACTAATAATTCTCTCCAGAACCTTGCCAGCTGCGTCAAGAATACATAGTGGCCGGTATGACGATGGATCTTCAGATTTATTCCCCTTAGGGAGGAGCACCAGACGTTGTTTTTTCCTCCTTTCTGGATACACCCCTTCCCTCAAGCAAGAATAGTAGAGATCCACAAAGATGTCGGTGTGGTCGAGTATCGCAGTCTTGAGGGCAATGTTGGGAATGTTATCCGGTCCGGGAGCCTTTGTGTTGCCGATTCTTCTGATTGCGTGCAGAACTTCCTCCTGCGTGACTGGAGGAATTATTTCTACGTCAGATAACGCTGTATTAACTGTTTCAGCGGGGTGGGTCGGGAATAGGGCTGTCACAATTTTGAGCAACATATTGGGGCACGTTGGAGAGCGTAGGTGCCACTGTCTCAACCTACTCATGACCGTCTTGTACGGCCTACCAAATGGGTCTTTTTCGACCTCGTCACACAGACTTTTGGCGCATACGCGTTTGCTCTTGCGGATTTCAATCTTCAACTGCCTTCGAGCGACTTTATATTGCTCTTGCAATTGTAGAAAGATGTCTCTGCCACGAGCTCTCTGGTACTGTCTCCTGGCTCGGAGGCACTGCCGGCGTAATTGTCTGTGTGTCTGTGTGTGTCTGTGTGTGTGTCTGTGTGTGTCTGTGTGTGTCTGTGGGTGTGTCTGTGTGTGTGTCTGTGTGTGTCTGTGTATGTGTCTGTGTGTGTGTCTGTGTGTGTGTCTGTGTGTGTGTGTGTGAGTGCTGCCAACCGTATACCACGCCTGCGCGTCCTCGTCGTCAAGTCGAAGGTGTCACAAGGTCGAAGGTGTTGCCACCTTCGACCTTGTGATCGGCTAACCAGCGCTTAACTTCTCGGCTGTCCGGGTGACGCCGCGTCGTTGACTGAGAGGCCGATGTTTCGTCTACCATTTCCAAGGAGAGCCTAGAAGTTATGAACTCGAGCCGCGGAAGCTCACGTGTACAGCGGTTGTGCTCTCTCGTTCTTGAAGGACTGGTTTTCGTCACCCACGACAAGAAACATCATCGGATGTAATGTATTTTCTATGTGTTTTCTTACAGCTTTAGCTTAATCACTAATTGTATTCACCATTTCCCTTTGTATTTATTTATCTATTTAATTATGTGTTACCTTCACATGTTTGTTGATTTCTTTTAGAGTGATGATGACAGCACTTGAGTAATTAATTTCAAGAACGCAAGACTGGTGACTTGCGAATATTTAACTCATTGCCAGTGGTCTTTTAGGTACGTTGGTAAGATAAGTTGACTATCCAGAAGATGTCAGATTGGGGTATAAATGGGTCACGCCCTAATTAATTCGCGGTCCACTAATTACAAACACACGCCTTCCCCTAACAAAAACAATTTCTTCTACCTGCTGTTCGAAGCTACAGAATTCCAACTTTACACCATATCCCTGCCACTCCCTAGAAATTGCGCCAGCGTAATGCTGTAAACTGCAATGAGCGTTGCACAAGATCATAGGATAACTTTTCAAGATCTTCCAAATCGTCTTGGGGTTCTGCGTGGGATTCTTCGATAGAAATCATCAACAACTAGAAGCAATTTATATTCCACAAATGTGGCGAGTCTGTTTACCACTGCCTGCTCCAGGACGGCCAAATCTTTCCACTTTATCTCCTAATCCGTGAGCAGAAGATGCTGCCGTACCCGGGTGGCATGTATTTCTGTAATAAATAGCTAAAGCCAGAGGCGTATCTAAGTATTCAGGCGCCCATGGCAAGCATAAAATTTGCGCCTCTGCCAGGATAGTTCAAATTAGGTTGTTGTTGTTGTTGTTGTTGTTTGTTTTAGTGGGTATAATCTAAATAGCGCCCTTTGTGAGTGGCGCCCATGGCACGTGCCATGTCTGTCATACCGTAGATACGCCTCTGGCTAAAGCATATGGAAAGTTTAAACAATGAAATTCAATGAATAGAAAGCGATTATTCAAATGTAAGTAAGACGTAACGATTATTAAATTTACACGTTTAAGGTAACTACTTGTTAAGAATTATTAACAAATCCATTAAATGTCTGTAAAATGTCAGTCCGTTAATTGTAAATTGATAGGTGGCTACAAAATTTTTTATAATCCGAACGGATGTTTGAAGGTGAATTTCTACTTTATTTAATTACAAAGAAATAGTTTATAAATAGTTATGTCAAGGAAGCGAATCACATTCTGTTTCGCAAGTGTTCTTTTTTCTTTTTTGGTACATTTGTTATAATTCAAATTACTATCAATATTATTTTTAAGTATTTCTTCCAACACCTATTTGACTACATGAAAAATATGTGCATTTATCAATGTGTCAATTTTTTGAAATAAAATACGTTGGACATTTTGCGATAGAATTTGTTTCAGAAGTTGTTTTGAAAATTCTGTGTTGTTTGTGTTAATGTTAATCGCAAAGGGCCAAAGGTTGAATCTTTGCCGTTGAGTTATAAATGAATAGGAATGGCGAGAGACAATGATCTATAAAATTCACCCAACCACCGTAATACGTACAACAACTTTCTGAAAAGTCATCACCTATAAAGTGCTCAAGACGTGCTCTATTTATCCATATGATTTAGATGTCTGTCGAAACAACACTCACGCCCGGAGGCAACCAGCTATGAAAGAGGTAATTAAGGAAGGAATAAAACTTTGGAATGTCCCCGCCTCGAGCGCTCCTCCCTGACGCGTGCGCGCCTCTGGAGCAGGGGAACGGGAGGAAGGAGCCAAAAGGGGGAAGCAAGGAGGAGGTCGAGCAAAAGCGAGTTGGAAGCAAGAGGTGGGGAGAAGGAAAAAGTGGTTAGAAGCGTAGGTGGAAAGTGGAAGGGAGAGTAGGGGGATGGAAGAAAGAGGACGGAAAACAAGGAGGGAAGCAAGAGGAGAGGACTCACAGGGAAAGGAAGCAAAGCTGAAGGGAGGGTGTGAAAGAGATAATGGAGTGATGGAACAGGGAAGCAAGAGTCGAGAGAGAAAGACAGAGAGAGAGAGAGAGAGAGAGAGAGAGAGCTCTGCAGCGAGGCGGGCGGGCGGGCGCTGGGTCGTTGTCGCCCATTGTCCTCTGCTATCAGCGCCTCACGACCAGGGCACTCCGCTGCCGAAGCACAACTCCCCGCCTCCGCCTCGCTACCTTGTTTTGCCCCCCTCCCCACCCCACATCTCGACTGCTTGGGTCCAGCCCCTCTCCGGCCCGCGCGGCCAGCCCGAACAACTACGTCTAGTAGACTGTCTATACGCCGCCCACGCCGCCTGCGACTACGAGGCGTCATTTGCCGACCGCGTCCACCCACCCCCGCAAATACCTACCAACCAGATAAACTCTACACCCAGCGAGGGCCGCCGGCGTCCTCTGCTTACGAAGCGTCGGCAACAACGGGAATATCAAATGACGCGCCCTCGCCATTGTCTCTCTGCCTTCACTAACAACTTCAACGCCTTGCCTATTGTGGCATCTCTAGAAAGCTCGACCCGCAAGCTCACGAGCAAATAAACACACTGATAAGCTATAAAGGCTTCATTCTCTATTACGCAGAGAAGTTTCAACGAGGATGCAATTCCGCGTAGGTGACACTTAAGTGATATCAAATAAATGAGAACACTCGTACATATTTTTGGCAAAATAGCTTACAAATATGCCAATTCAGGAAAAAGAAAGTTTTTAATCTGTTAACATTCCTCTAACAAAAACATGAACTTTCAGAATGCCGAAAGTAATGACATAAAAAACAAAATTTAGGATAAAGATAAACAATGAAATTAAATCATAAACGAGTAAATGTGATAACATCATGCAATATTAAATTATTTCAAATGTCTCTTACAATAATGTGAAGAGATCTGGTAACAACAAGACTTACTGTTCAGTACGCAAGGAGGGCGGAGAGCAGTGAAGTAACAGAATTTAATTGAATAGAAGGCAACTCACGTTCTCCCGTCGCGGCACTAGAGCTGTCATGTGTAGTTAATTGACGCGCGTACGCAGATGAGGGAGCTGCGAACGTAATCCTCCTCCAGCAATATCACCTTACTGCAACGTCAGCCGAGCACCTCTATAATCACCTTTACATAAGCTCCTATCTTGATACATTCAAATATTCTGAATACAATTAGTGAGTTACGCATACACACATACACACACATTATGAATCGGCATTGTGAATCATATCACAAATTTGTTTGTACTCTAATAGTTCCATAAGAAGACAAATAGTAAATTACGCAACAAACCCGCGAAATTCCACAATTACACAAAACGTATTTCGCGCTCGAGACGAGCGCTTGGGCAACAAACGACGATCTCAGGGATCATCGCAGGGATCAACATTTCGTTAAATATGCGACGTTTAGTGAACGCTTCGTAATTTTTCGCATATTAGTGCGACTTGTCAGGCCCTAACGTCACCTGCAACCTCATTTGGAGGCGCGTTCTTCTAAAATGGAGCTTTTGCGCGCAGAATACCTTTTCTCTCCCACTCCCTCTTTAGAAAGTCATAAATCCGCACCCTCTTTAGGCAGGCAAGGAGCCGTCAGCTCGCCGGACGGCCTGGCCAGAGCCAGCACACCCTCTCGCACCCACGCGTCGCCCGGGAGACATTTATTGTTTACGCGTAAATTCGTGTGTTAAATGACTAAACTGCGGATGTTTTCCTATTGGCCAATTTTTATCTTAAGGAAGGATTATTTTAAGGATTAAAATCGCAGTATTTTACGTTACTTATTCATTTTAAAGTATTATGTGTATTAAAATATAATACATACTGAAATTGATGTAAATTCTTCCTGTTGATCCTGGTATATAACTGGAGGTGTTGATGGTACGAATAAATATATATTTTGACCATATAGGATCAATCAATATTGACTTCAGGAATTAAAAACGTTGAGCCATAAATAAATGTTTATAAAGTTTTAATTCCTGAAGTCAATATTGATTGATCCTATATGGTCAAAATATATATTTATTCGTACCATCAACACCTCCAAAAATATAATACAGTAATCCCTCAACATTCGCGAGAATTAGGTTTCCACAAAGCATCGCGAATGTCAAATCCGCGAATGTTGAGTATATCATTTAATGAAGAAAGGTGAATTAGGTTCCTAGTTATAGAAAAGCCGTTTCAAAAAGAAAAAAAAACAAATATCTGACAAACAATTGTAGTAGAACTGAGTAAGCACTACTACAGACAAAATTCACAATTATCATCCTAAAGAGAAGAAATAAAACAATAGTTCAAAGTTTTCAAAGTGATTGGATGTAAGATTTGGTAATTTTTTTGTTTCATCAACCTCCTCGTTGTTCTAATCAAATTGAAATATGGAAAAGTTGCTGCATCTATTTCTCTTTTAAATTTCGAAGTTATTTCCATGTTCAGATCATGTTCGAATGCCCTTTTCACCAGAGTTTGTTGAAGTTTTAGAACGCCATTAACAGTTTCAACATTGAAGTTACTTCAGGACGCAGTTTCGCTTCCGTTACTTTATCATTACGTTCGAGAAAGATTTCTTCACTGATGATTTCCCAAAGCTTCACTTCAGTGAGGTCATTATAAAAAGAGTTGCACAGGTCGTGAATGGCTTTTTTGTTCATGTGGCCAAGACCCTTACCTCCAATTTGACCCAATGGAATTGAATTAATTTACAATTCTATTATTCTGTGAATGTGAATTGACATTCCAACTTTAACATTTTTGCAGAACGTAATACTTTGAGCTTTGGTGTCTGCCGAGTTCGTTTCCTAAATGGCGTTGATAAAGGGAAAGGAATTTGCTTTCAAAAAAGTGTAGAACCACCAAAAGACGCACTTGCGAATGTTGAAGTTGCAAATGTTAAAACCAGTAATATTTCTCTAATCGCGAATGTTCGGAACTCGCGAATAGCGAATTCGCGGATATAGAGGGATTACTGTACCACTAATGCCTCAAAATAAATAAGTAACGTAAAATACTGCATTTTAATTGAAGTAAAAAATAGGCAAATAGACAAAATCCGCAACTTATAAATGATGCCTCTGAGCAGCACCACTTTTGTGCCACCCCCATGTTGAATGTTGAAAATGTTGTTGAGTGTTCTTGTAAAGTACTGTAAAAAAATAAAAATATCCGTTTCAAAATCGCAGGCCTCAAATTAGAATGATGAATATCGTCTGTGTAGACACTGGCGTTGACCACAAACTGACGCACATTCATAGTAAATAGGAAGGGCACATTCATAGGAAGATTGGATCCACATCCTGTTAAACTACTGCGCTACAGAAACTTGGAGAGGAAAATGGATGGGTATGGGGAACTATTGTTTCCAACTTAGAAACATAACGTTCGCTCAAAACATATTAGTTGATAATAGATCGCACTTCATGAAAGAATTAGGAACATTTTTAGGAAAGGTTTGAATTATCAGGGAAACGGTAATCATGGAGTGAGAAAACAGCACTGGTTAGTACGAGCGGAGCCTAGACTGGAGATGAAATAATTAATTCAATAAGTAAGCGATAATTAAGTTAACTAGTAAGATAATCAGTAATGCTAATCACTAATATTAATTAGTAAGTTAGTAATAATTAATCAGTAAGCGATAATTAAGTTAACCATTAGTAAATTGATCGGAGAGGCGGTGGTGCGGGCGATCTTCTGTGGCGCTGTTTGATTTCAGGGGCTGAGGAGGACAAACACTTGGAGAAGATTCCCACGCCAGAAAATGAATAAATAGTTTAGAAAAAATCTAGTAGCTTAGAATGTACTCGTCTTCTGACGGCCGGTTTTTCCCCCTTCAGGGTTTTTTTCCTCAGCCGTACCTTATGGTTTCCTTTCCGCGGCTTTGATGCGATGAAGAGACCATTAGGGGTGAATGCCAGAATTCGAAAGGTTAGAATGCGTTAGGATGTAGGTATTGTAATGGCTTAAAGGCCTTCAGCCTAGCCACATAGTTAGAAAAAATATTGAAATTATATATAAATGTGTTGTAATTACCTATTAAATAAAACAATAGTAAATCAAGTTTACGGTATGAATAACCCACAAAACGGATTTGACTGACCAACAGTTGTTAGAGAAAGTAATTTACTAGTTGATTTAGAGGGAGTAAATTACTTCTTATACAATAAAGATATTTTTCACTTTTTCCAGGGCACCATAGTACGAGGTTTTCTGGCAAAAAATCGCCGATTTTTGCTGCAGCATTACAGTACTTTCTGCTCACTACGTAAGTACATTCTCAGGCAGAAAAAGAACATTTTACCTGTTTTACACATGGGAAATAAGCAAAGAGACCGTGTTTGACACACGCCATGTTAAAAAAAATCTCAACTCGACAATTAATAACAAAGATTCCATATTGGAATTAATAAAAATAATCATATCTAATAAAATTTATACCATATCGGAATCCAAAATAAACAAATTCCATAATCTAACTAGGAACTTCAATGTTGTGAATCATTCTCAAATTTTCACAATTCGAGCCACAATACATTACATTTAATAAAAAATCTATTGTGCTAAAAAGCTAACTATGCTAATCATGCATATTTGCGCTTTGCCAATAATAAGAAAGTTTCTTATGTGAACTATTGTACTTTAACTACATTACAATGTTTCGTATTCTCAATAATAAAAGTGACATTAATTAATGCAAAATTAAAAAATTTTTAAAAAATCTGTTTACTTCGAAAGCCACTGAGCCACAAAATGTACCTTAGGGCATCCCGTTGAAATTCTATAGAATGAATTGAATGTGAAATAGAACAGAAAACAGAAAACTTCAAGCCATTGATATGACATCTTTTAGGCCGTTGGCAGATCAATCAATATTCTCATATAACATGTTGTTAATAACTGAAATCATGTTGATATGATCATCTGGCATACAGTTGATGAGGAGAGAAAAGTCGTCGTCAGAGAAAACTTCTCCCCTCATCGCCTTCATCTAAACGAAATGTGTTTCACCTAAACCAATGTGTCTACAACTAGAGTCAGATTACAGGTGTAGTAGTAGCGCGTTTCAACATTAATCTATGAATAACATAGATTACTTTTTTAACTTTGCCCCTCAAGGCCCGTCTTCACGATGAAATATGTCACGGTATTTCGCGACGTTCTCAGTCGTGCCACCAGATATCGCATGATCGACACCGTATCAAGCAGTGCTTGCGATCATGCGATTTCTAGCGGCCCGACGGAGAAACACGCAAAATGTGGTGTGATATTCCATCGTGGCCATAGGGGCTTGAGGGGCGGAGTTAGAAAAATCGCGCTATAAAAACAGAAATAATGGAGAAAATGAGCGCGTCCTCTTCTTTTCAAGAGCAAGTGGGCGCCTCCTCGCTTCACCCCTAAGGCGAAGACGCTTTAAGAGCCACCCTTGCGGCCGCTGTATATTTAGCGCGGAAGGCAGCCTCCCCTTTAAAAGCGCCCCGCGGCGCCGCCCGCGCAGCCGCCCGCGCGCCTGCGGAATGTCTGCGGCGCGCCGACGCCTGGGGAGGGGCAGCAGGTGCAGCGAGCAGCTCAGGCGCCCACTTCCTTCCCCGCTCCGCCATCACCACGACGCCCGCCGCTAAGACCACCCCGCTACCCGACACGGCCCCGCCTCCACCACTGCCCCGACGCCGCGTTGACTCCTCGACGCCCCCGGTCACCATCCCGTCCCTGCCCC
Source organism: Acheta domesticus (assembly GCA_031308135.1). Lineage (NCBI taxonomy): Eukaryota > Metazoa > Arthropoda > Insecta > Orthoptera > Gryllidae > Acheta > Acheta domesticus. The sequence goes on along the minus strand of JAHLJT010008756.1, from coordinate 14,831,253 downwards.
GTTGCCGACCCGACACCGCCTCGATCGATTGATTGATTAGTGCAGTGTTGTCAAGGTCGATGCCACGAGCGGGAGTCCGTCGTAAGAGTGCCACGATGATATCGCCATTTCACGTAGTTCGTCACTCAGCCATCAGAGACAATGCCATCTCTATTGTAAAACAGCAGGGGTTACTAACAGTTTCCTTTCCCGACGCTCGTTGCGCAGAGAAGCTCGTGGCATGCCACGATGTCACAACGCAAGCCACTGCCAACCGTAGAAGACCTTGAGACCACTGGATTAGTGATTCCGAGCGCGTCAACAAAGGTCATTGATCTCGTAAACGTAGTGCCTGTTTTTGTCACGTTAGTTGGCGGTAATCTCTCCGCGCCGGATGGTGAGATCCGGCGCCGACCTTCCTGTCGGCTTGCGAGGTTTTCCACAACCAGATATCTCCCCCCAAAAATACCAACCCACACGGGTCAAGCTGTAAGCACCCGACACATGTAGTAGTGTTGTGGATGTAAATGTGTGGAGAGGAAAGAACAAGGAAGAGGGAGGAAAGATTGCGCGCGGTTCTTGGCCCATTTGTTGGGTAATCGCTACGTCATTACCCCGGTAATGATCAGAGAGACCACAGAAAACTACGGATCACAGAAGCCGGATGCTAGAATTCTCCTCCAGATGGCGGCTGGATTCGACCTGGCTATCGAGCTAGTGTTCAAAAGCCTAGCACGGTCGGGAGTGGAACCCAAGGTCCACCCCATCAGAGGCACTGCAGTGACATCAATTGATGCCCTAAGCCGGTCATCACAGCCACGCAACCCCAACGCTACCGTCAACGCCGCCGCACCGCAGTGTCTCGTACTCACGTACTGCCTCTGCCGTTAGAAATGTGAAATTCCAATATCCTTTTGTTGCAAACGGACTGACTTGGTTCCGTTACAGACGATCTTTTGAGATGCAAAAAATCACATCCTCACACAGTCCCTAAATGGAACTCATTTCCAATCAGCTGGACGTGAAACATTGAATGACGCCATGCGGATCAACCCATTTCATGACATTACTCCTACAGGAACGATGAAGGAACTTCTTCCTTCCTCCCTTCTCTCCAACTCACCTGATAAACATATGTTGACATTATAAATTACTCGACGACAACAGCCTGAGAATTGAAGGCTTATATTTGAGATTAGCTAATCGATTCTTTTATTTCGCCTACGAATATGTTAATACTGAATATCGCAAAGTGCCACCTGGTGCTTTGTCACAGAATGAAGCGCGTGGCGTTTTCTGGGTTTCTTCTCCACCGCTCTTCGCTGCTTCTGACTGCATCTAGCCCAGACTGCGAATCCACAAAATGAGAAGCTTTTGGCGTTCGATTGCCCCTGGCCCACGCATGCAGGAGTAGGGGGAGATGAATATTTCAATGCGGGCGAATCAATGCGGTAAGAGGGGCATTGTTCTGGAACGGCAGGGGCCGGCGCTTCATTAACATTTAGAGGCAGATGAAACAATCGCCGTCAGTTCCCATTGCGAAATGTCTCTCTGGGAGGTCGGAATATGGTTGGTGTGGACCAAAAAGGAAAGGAGAGGAAAGAAGAGGAGAGGTAAGGAGAGCAGAAAATGAGGAAAGGGAAGAGGGGTAGGGAATGAGAAGGGAAGGAGGGTAATGAAGAAGAATTAGAGGATTAAGAAAGGGAGAAAATAAGAAGGGGAGTGGGTACAGAAGACGAGAGGCGGAAATGGAGATGAGATAAAGAGAGTTGTGAGAAGTTTGGGGAAGGAAAAGGGAATGGGAAGTCGGCCCTCTGCAAAATATATTTTGAATCAAATCATACCTTCGTAGACAGAAGAGCATTGTGCAGGTAATGTATGCTCTCTTTCAGCTTACGTTTGCCTTTTAGATGCACAGTACTATTTCTGTTTCATACAAATCTAAGCATGTGATTGATTTCATTATATTATTATTATTCCACTACATCACGACTAAAGATGTTAAGTGTCGACTGAAAATCTACTCCAGGTTGCAACCAGCTACCTAAGGACCAGACCTAGGGCTGTCGGTGCCTCCATATTACCTTGCGCAAAATGTGGGCTATTCCAAATAAAGCTAATTTCTTGCACTTCCTAGTCTTTTGAATTACCTGAGAGTTTAACCAAGTTTTTACAGTTATTAAATTATTATTATTATTATTATTATTATTATTATTATTGTTATTATTATTGTGATTATTATTATTATTATCATTTTGTTTAACGCAGCTGGATAGTCCACGTTATTTTGAAGTATAAAGGTGATGCTGCGTATGTAGTACGCCAATGTCAGAATCGGCTGTGGACGGTGGGAGGGGCCCCGGCCACAAAGGGAGCGCGTAAATCACTGGTTGCGGACGCGCGCGGTGGATTAGTCACGCGGCTGTGGATTACGCGGCCGCCCACTCACGCCCCCCACTCCGCCTCTTCCCCGCCCTAGATCACCGCCCAGACAACAATGTGCACGAGCCTACACCTTGATACCGCTCCATTGCAGATCCCCCAGACACATACACACGCACACACACACTCACGCACGCATACACACACTCACGCACGCACACACACGCACGCACACACACACTCACGCACGCACACACACACACACACTCACGCATACACACACTCACTCACGCACGCACACACTCACGCACGCATACACACACTCACGCACGCACACACGCACACACACGCACACACACACACACACGTACCTCTCTCCACTCACACCCGTCTCTCCTTGAAAGCGCATCAGACCACAGGGCGTTTCCTCTCGCTTCATTGTACAATGGAGGCGCACCCCACTACGCCCTCAGACCGTCCCTCTTCCCTCCCGCTTGTCCGTCCATGGATGAGCACCTAGTGCTCCCAACCCGGTTCCGCTCCAGCTCCAGAACACAGCCCCTCCCTCTCGCCATCTCCTTTCCTATTCACTGAAGGGGTATCCCCCCAACTTCTCAAATAGAGTTGCGACCCGCGATACCCACCCCAACTTCTAAGCATCCCTCTCCCTCCTATCTTGAAGTCATTCGGTTTATTGATTGATTGATGATTCCGGACGCGTCAACTTCCAAGGTCATTAGTCTTATAAGTGTAATGCGTGTTTTCCTCTGGAGGTGGCGGTGATCTTCTTGTATAGTGAGATCTGAAGCCGACATATCCGTATGTTAGCGTGGTTTTCCCTAACCAGGTATCTCCCACCAACGTGATACCGCCCTAACTGGGACAAGCTGCAAGTTCCCGGTCGGACTCCCGGCATGTGTGGTGGTGTAATGAATGCAAGTATAAGTGTGTAAGGGGTTACAATAGGACACGGAATGGAAGAAAAGATCGCGCGCGGTTCATGGCCGGTTACTTAGGATACTCCGGCATTCTCCTGGTATTTATCGAAGAAACCAAGGAGAACTACCGATCAGAGCAGCCAGTCGAAACCTCCTCCAGACAACGGCTGATTTCCTAGTTTCCTTAACTAACTAGTTAACTAGCTACTGTCGAAAATTCTCACACCATCAGAACTCGTACCCTAGGAGCTCTCAAGGCACTGCAGCGACATCATTTGTTGCTTTGAACCACTTCAGCCGGAATAAGTGATTCGGGAGAGATGGTGGTGAATCCCCACTTCATCAAACTCTTTGAGCGCACCCCGCTACCCGCTCAGACGTGGCTAATCCCTGCTCACTCCCCTGCATCGCCCTCCTCCCTCCATACGGCACCCTCCAGCTCGTCCTCCTCCTCCCAGAGACCACCACCCCGCGCTGCGACAGGCGCATTCAAATTCGCAGCTGCCTCTCTGGATTTCAGACCTTGCGGCCACCCACCGCCACCACCATTTCGTTTTTGCGCGAAATGCGAGGAGGAAGACCTAATCCGTGCTTGTGGGATTGTGAGTAGCGCGAATATAAATTTCGCTCAAACCCTTACGCAACACACGAAACGTACAGTGGGCTCGACACTTTCGTTGCAGAAATTCCGTTCGGCAAGTTACCTATTGCTAATTGGTCTTAGCTCCGTCGAGAGCTGTATCAGCGGGAGGAACAATTTAATTTCAGGGTTTTAAGTTCGAAAAACTTAATTGTTTCGAATACTAGTGACGGTACTCATTTGAAATTATTTCTCGTAAGAACCAACGCAATTCGCAAGTCAAAAGCGTCTTCATTGGAAAGATTCCTTAAAAATACACAATACTCGAGTAGAATCACAGCGAAATGAGTTAAATCAAAACCTTTGGAGAAATTCATTATCCATTTATGCCTACAACTATGAAACGTGTGGGTTAAGGGAGAGATTAATGTTCCAAGTGTTTTTAAATCCCGAGAAGTCGGACGTTAAATGTGCTGTGAAGTCGCCATTTATCCTATCGTCGCCTCGGAAACATTTTGTCAGAGAAATGGAGTGTTAAAGCTTTTCTTAGTTATTCTACAAAACTTGCATATAGTGTTGTTCAGATGAGCTGTATTTTTAAAATAAGAACTTTGATATTTTGTGTCAAACCTCCACAAAAAGCATTATCAACACATCTGATTTACATGAAACATTCAATTTCTTTTTGTCAACGAAACGTAACCATTACATTTTCAAAAATAGAGTGTGTCAGGTAAAACTATCAAGTTTCCATTTTCTTATCGTTGAAGAAGAGGACGATTTGAAGACTAAAACTTCTCTCCCTCTAAATACATCTATCCCACAAATTCCTCCATTGTTCAGGGCAGGTTCCATTTCATTCAGGGCGGGGTCGGCGTAACTTAGCTCCAAAACTCCAGCCAAATTACAAGGTCGAACGTATCTCCCGCCAGCATTTCGTTTGCAATCCTCCTATCGATTTTTCTATTCACCCTTCCTCAACGGAAATTAGGCTTCTCTACAAAATACCACGAGTCTGTACAACAGCAGTGACGACTAATGCGTTTCAGTGTTTTCAGCAGTAACGGAGTTAGTGGCACGGTGAAGTAGCGTTGTTCGCACTACAGGACGTACCTTGAGTATAACGGCTTCCTTAGCCTGAGGCACGACCTTATACCTTTATAATACTGCACTCCTTGGGAAGTTGTCTGCACTAACTTACTAGCGGCAACAAATGGCCGCCTAAAGTAGAAAATGTTCCATTTCAACTGTAATAAATTTTCGAATGTGAAGCAAATACCACATATTCTTTCTCAAGTCACAAGAATAAATGTTGGAAAGGGTCAGGTGAGAAATTCGCAAAAAAGAAGTTGAAATCAAATCATCTTGTTAGGTTACGTCTAACGTTCATAACAAACGCTGTAATTAGATATTCCCTACATACTCAAGAAAAGCCTATTCAAAATGCCAAATTGCATACTCGTCATGCAGGGACACAAAATTTAAAACTCTTGCTAAATGGAGATTTGTTTACTCTTAACTAGCACCGTGGTTCCAATGGCTCACCACTTGCCTACACTCTATGATGTCTTAATGCAGCATCTTTGTTCGACGCTTAAATTCTTTGTTACACGGCATAACGCAATGTCGTAGTTGGAGCGGCTCCCCTAGGAGCGCCACACAATTAGTCAACTGCAAGTGAGTGATGCCGTCAATGCATAAGTCGTCAAATCAATTGAGTGTTCTTAACCCAAATCGAGAGAGTTGACACAGGGCATAAACTGATGTCCCTGTAGTGCAGACCTGCACAACGCCTGCTCCCGCGGACATTCGGCACTTGCGAGCCGATCGTCAGCCCGCGGAAGTGCCGAAAGTGCAAGTAGTGGGGAGTAGGAAGCATTGCGGGAAGGGGAGAAGCCTGATGTAGCAAGACGCGGCGCGAAGATTGAATGTCTAGGCGTCTAATACAATGATCCATGCTTCAAAATTATATTACCATTTGTTTAAATGGATTATGTTTAGTAATTTTAAGTTACCAGGGTCAAAACTCACTGTTTACGTTCTGTGCACTCCTGTATATCCACCTTTGTATCCACCACTGTATGTATTTTCATTTTCTAATTTTTTTAAGAAAATAACATGCTCATTGCGACTCTGAAGTATTATTTTAAAGCAATAACTTTAAAATATATGCTAATATTTAAGAAAAATATTATTCAATTCTATCTAACAAAAAATTGCAATTTAATAATTGATTTTGATTGTTCACCGAGAAAGTTATAATCTCCAAATTATAGAAGAATAAAAGCATGAGAGCAATTTCTCACATCAAGATTGACATAAAAATAGAATATGTGGCAATTCCAAGAAGGGTAATGTTTAATAGCACATTTGTGATCATTTTCCCTAATATGAAACTGAATAAAAGAGCAAACTTCTGCGACGATATGTTTCGGACAATCACAAGATAATCATGGGTATTGTTAAATAGAATGCAAAGGGATTTATATTTTTATACGATGTCATAAACGACTCTACACTCTTATCAGTAATTAGAACAGAAAAGAATCATGATTTTTTCAAGAACAATATATTATTGCTTTGAGAGAACCGTCTTATTCAATTAAACATAGTTAATAAAAAATAGTTTATTGCTGTCATCATCAAACAAAAACAATTCAGTATCAAAATTTTGTGTTTAGCACAACACTAAATATGTGATTACGTCGTAGCAAAGCGAATTACATTATCAGCCCGACAAGCAATTATAATATTTCGTGTCAAAATCTAATATGTATAATTTGTTGTAATTTCATATTTCTCCCTGTCATATACCGAGAACAAACCATTTGCAATATAATACAAAAGGCAATATTACTTGAACTGTATATGACCGTCATGTTCTTGCCAATTGCTCTTTAAATTTAGGCGCTATCTTTCGAATTCCGCATTCTGATTGGTGGTCCTCACTCATAGATTGGGTCTCGTCCCCACCCTTCATCGATTTTCTCATTTGCTCCCGCGTTGCCCCCGCGCAGCTCCTGGCGTCAGTGAAAGTGCAAAATGTGAAGGTCTGCTGTATGCCTCTGACAGGTAGGTGATAGGGTTCGCGTCTCGACGGTGGCAGAAATTGTGACACTAACTTCTCAGTTAGGTCGAATTCATTCGCTGTTTGGATGATAATTCTAGCAGGCCGGCTGCTCTGATCGGTAGTTTTCCGTTCTTTCTCCAATGAACCCCAGGCGATTGCCAAAACAATACCCCCAACAAACGGGCCACGGACCACGCGCAATCTTTTTTTCCTCTTCCTTATCCTATTCTCGCCCTTTCCACACACACTAATGTGCACTACATCACCGCACATGCCGCGAGACCGGTCGGGAGCTTTGATCTTGTCCTGGCTGGGGTGCAGCGGTGCCCCGCTGGTGGAAGCTACCTAGTTAGGGGAAACCCCGTTAGCCGGCGGTAGATAGGCGCCTGGATCTCACCATCCAGCGGGGAAGATTACCGCCTCCCGAGGAAAACACATGCCTTACACTTACAGTAATAATGACCGTAGCAATTGGCCCACCCAGAATCAATAAACAATCCATCAATGAAATCTAAACCATAGTACAGTTGTACTAGCTGGTTAGCAGGCATTTATCGGGCGATCATTTATCACATTTAATGCATTAAGCACCCTATCCCGCACAGCACGTCTCCGCTCCGCACTTGTCCCGTTCTTCCCAGCCCCTCCCCTTTCCACCCCACCCACTTCGCCCGGACCCGCCGTGCGATGACAGGCCTCGCGCGACAACAATGCCGCCCGGGTGTTTGTAATCTGCATTAAAAATTGTAAAAATTTTGGGTATTAATTTGCATTGCAACCCTATCTATATTTTTTCTCAGTCGCGCAATCGTATTAGAGTAAAATTTGAAAACTTGTGCTGCAGAAATGGTTCAAACTTTTTTTGTAGGATTACATCCACTCACTTGATATAATAGTTTCTACTTAACATTCTTAATCATCCATGTTTCGAGCAATCAAAATTGATTCTTGTCGGCCCGGTAGACAGAGATCGCTAAGGCACTAGTGCCTTAGTAGTCTTGGACCGTGAGGTCGCAGGTTCGGAGTCCCGCCTTGGCATGGTTGTATGTGTTCGTCCTTTCACCCCCCGTCATCACCATATCGTTTCATCCTCATACCATAACGTTACATCCAATAGTGGTCGCTAATGACCTAGTAGTTGATGGGACCTAAAATTTGTTTTTAAATTGATTCTTAGCGTCCAAGGTTCTTCCTAAGGAATTGCTGTATTAAAATTACAATAACGAACAATTTCCGTCTTGGGGTCGTTTGATATGTCACAGTTTCGCCATTCTGCACTATTACCTCTGCTCCCTCTCTGCCAATTTTAGTCTCTCCCGCCGCCCCTTGGCTGCAATGGCGATTGGCTCCACGAGCAACAAGGCTCTGTTTGGATTCCCGGGCGTCATCTCCGATAATATTGACGATAACCTTCACCGAGATTATCGCCAACAGCGCTCCTTGCGGCATGGTGCTCTCCATTGCGAGCAAAACTTACCTGAATATGTGTGCAGATCATTAAACTTTATTGGTATTAACTTCGCTTTTACATGTTTCATTCTATTAATTTTTACCTTATTATTCGAATCAGAGATTACTGTGAAACTCACAGTGGTTCCTTCCATTTTCGTGTATGGTGGATGGGATTTTTTTTTATGAATGCTAGTAATAAACATAAAGTGCTAGTAATAAACATAACGTGCTAGTAAACATATAACTAATAATAAACATAACGTAAATTTTACTGACGATTACTCGGAATTTCTTAAGTGTTTATTTAACACGATATTTAGGATCCCCAGCTATCCCGCACGCTCCGCATTTGGAACAGGCTCCGACCTTTGCAGCCTCGCTCCGCCCCGCCCTTCAGGCACTGCGGGTTGCATCATTGCCAGTAACATTGTGATGTAACCGTGTTTGGGATAACATGTTAAGAATATAAAAACCTCTATGTTATTTCTCCGCCTTTAAAAATTGTTCGTGCAAAATCTGACGTCTGCCGCTGCTGTAGTTCCACAAAGATATCTTTGTGGAACAAATGGACATACCCAAAACATACATTCGTTTTTAATGTGTTACAAAGATATCGATTAAAAAAACACGTTTTCTAAAAATCGTACATAATAAAATAATACATAATGAAGTTTATTTGAAGATGTAGTACATACGAATTTTTTCTGTAATATTATGGAAACAATTTAATATATACTTGTTTGCACGAGAGGAACAGTACTGAAAAGGGAACAGAGAGAAAGTCGGTGAGATAGAGATGGAAGAAATGCGATGTGGCAGAGTGAACGAAATTCAGCATTATTTTTTACTTTTCAGTTTTCTTTAATTTGGATTATGGATTTGAAAAACCTGAATATGTACAATAAGTATTTTTGTTACTGCGAACATATTTTCTGCGAATCCAGGAAAATTAGTTTTTCTTATTATTTATTTTAAATTTGAATCAATATATTCACATTAAAATGTAATTTTTCGTATTTCATTAGAAATGAGAGTTAATGAGAAATGTTGATGTGGTTTCTTTTTATAAACATGCATTGAAACTCCGGGGGGTGCGTTTTAGCTCCCCTAGCGTTTTATTCCATTCGGCAAACAAAGGTGGAAAATATCTCCGTAAATACACAAACGGGAAAACAAATACAACGCGAGGGAGTGGAGGCGCCGCAGGAGCACAGGCTGCCAACATAACGCGAGCCGCCACGCGCTGATTGGCCACGGAGCAGGGTGGAGAGGTGAGCTGCCAACAACTTGGCAAACAACGACGCATCGATCCCCGCAAACAAGGAGCTCCGCGCGAGGCGAAACTGCTAAGGCATGGGACCCAGCGGCGCTCGCCTCTGCGCACCTTCTCCCTTTCCTTCAGATCCTTCAGTTCTCTCCAGGACTTCCTTCTCGAGCTCTTTTTCACACAGATTTTTCCTCTTTTAAGCTTTGTGTTTTTCCCATTTTCATTCAGCGTAGATTTCTCTTCTCTTTTTCTTTCATTTCGTTATCACCTCTTTCCCCATTCTCTTCTCCTGGCTGGTTTTCCTTCTTTTTTTATTTCGTGTAAGTTAGGAGAATAGTATTTAATTGAAATAAATGGTAGCAAAAACTTTCAGTTTTACTTTGCTATTGAAATATTGAAAGAATTTTAAAAAATAAAATAAAATAAAAAATAAAAAATAAAAAAATAAATAAAAAATAAAATAAATTTCATTCTGTGTTTAAAAAATAAAATAAATTTCATTCTGTGACCCAAGTAACGTTTTGAGAGTTGATGAAAAAGGTAATAATAAGACAATGGAGTCAACTTTCGTCAACATTCCTACCATACTCTTGTTTTACTTTTACTTAACAACATTCCTACGATTTTCTTGTTTCACTTATATTTTACTTACGATTTTCTTGTTTTAATAATTACTTAAGAGAAAGATCTATTACATTTGTATATCACATTATTTAGGAAATATTGGAACTTGAAAATACAAAAATTACTAACACTGATAGACATATGGACTATTGACATTTTAACCAAGCTAACATTAAGAATTGCAATTCATAGGAGGAACTTCATATCTCCTGAAATACACCCACAGCTGAAAAATATTGCTCCAAACTCTTTTCAAATGAAGTTTTGGAAGAGTAAAAAGTATATTACGGGAGAAGAGAAGTATGGGAAAGCGGATACAGATGGTAACGGCGCAAATCTCTTGCAAAGTCGAAGCTTCTTAGAGGAAGAGGAGGACAACGTAAAGAGGGACTGTGGGCCTTGTGATATCACCAAAGAGGCCTGAGGTCTAACAATGAGACAGGTGTTGGTTATATTGTTCAGAAAGGCACACAAGACAATGTTGCTTGAAAGCCTCAAATGTCCTCCAGGGTTGAGCTAAAAGAGATTAAAGTACGAAAGAGGAAGGTACTCAGGCAATGCCATTGTGTAAATGTTACCTGAGTGTTTTAAAAGTAAAAAAGTGTAAATTTTTCATTGGTTGAGAACTATTTTTAAAGGTTAAACATTTCTTCCAGAAATAGTACTCAGCTACACAAGATCACTCTATCGCATGTAACGGTATTCATTTTAATAAAATAAATACGAGTATCTACTGTAACAAAACATACATTTAGTCGCCTGTGATTTCTGGAATTGAAAGGTACGAAAAAGTTCGGTTTCTTAAAAATATTAGAATTAGGAAAAATGATAATATTGAGAGTTTGCTTCTATGTTCTCATTATGATTTGCAACTAATGATAAGTATGGAAAATAGTTTCACCTGAAACTCGTGGAAACTGACGATATAGGTCACGAGAATTCCCGGAATTATTCAGGAAATGTTCTCCGGTGCTGCGTTATTATATGTATTATCGGCATTTTAGCTTGTACTGGAATATTCAGTCTGGTTTGCGCAGTGTTTGAATATGAAATATTCATATCTTTTTTATAACCTATTTATTATCGTCTTCCTCCTACCACCTCCCTCCATCACTCTCCATGTCCCTTTCCCTCCATGTCCCTTTCCCTCCATGTCCCTTTCCCTCCATGTCCCTTTCCCTCCATGTCCCTTTCCCTCCATGTCCCTTTCCCTCCATGTCCCTTTCCCTCCATGTCCCTTTCCCTCCATGTCCCTTTCCCTCCATGTCCCTTTCCCTCCATGTCCCTTTCCCTCCATGTCCCTTTCCCTCCATGTCCCTTTCCCTCCATGTCCCTTTCCCTCCATGTCCCTTTCCCTCCATGTCCCTTTCCCTCCATGTCCCTTTACTTCCATGTCCCTTTACTTCCGAGGAACGGATTGACAGAATCGCTGAAAGTTGAATTGCAGTGTGGATTTTCTTTTACTTTTAAATCTTTTTAAAATATTTTTTTGAAGACTTCATATTTCCCAAAAATATGTCAGGACCTTCCATTACGTTTTTGGAGCTTTCCCTCTTCTTCGTGCTCTAGTTATTTAGAACTTCTCTTTTGTCTATCAGCGGAAACACTGCACTTCTTCCAATTTTACCTTCTTCCACTTTACCATCTCGTTCTTTATGAACTTCTTCTTCATTTTGTATCTTGTTCACTATCTTGTCTTCTTCGTATCTTGTTCACTTTCAACAGCAACAGTACGGTACGATACACAACACAGTCAACGCCACAAGAGATTACTATTATCGATTAATTAACTGTACCATCGAAAGTAGGATAATCGGGAAAAACTCACTCCGAAATTATCCAGTACGTACACAGGCATTCGCTACGGTAAGAAAAGCTCCACTGCTGGTAATATGCGGGGTGTGAGACCTCTCTGAACTTTCGACTGATTCTCAAAATTGAGTGGCTGCATCTCGATTCGCTGCCCCGCGTTGTTTAGAATGAGATAAGTAAGAAACTATGAACGAAAACGTCCTGCGATTCGCGAGAAGAAAGAGATATGCTTCTTCTCCGACGGTGGTTAAGAGTCAAAGGTTAAATTAAATGTTTGAATTTGTAGTTTAATTTTCAGGCTATCAAGTACGGGGACATTCGGTAAACATTCGAGGAAGATTTGAGGAACATTTAAGGAAATATTTGGTAGGACATTTGAAGGGTTGGAAGCAATAACATGGTAACCCACATGAGGCTCGGTCTTTACCGACAGGGATGGTACCATAAATAATAATGAAAGGAAAATTTTAATTTTGCTTTAAAACTTTGTTTTAAGTATCATTTGGCTTCAGTTTCTCGAAAAATATATCTCAAGACGAAAACTTTCGCTGCACGAGAGGTGTCTAAGGTACTGTTCATAACTATTATTTTCATTTGTAAATTGTGGATTACCATGATATTGCTTCCCACCCTTCATTTGGGGTAATAATAGTAATTGATATATATTGGATATGCAACTAAGACCGCTCTTCAGATAGCATTCCCCTTGTAGTGCGCCGCACTGCCGCCAGGGGGTCTCAATGGACGGGCGTGCTAGAGTCTCTAGATAGAGAGAGTAGCGCATTGCATTGATTCAACCGATCCCGCCATTTTATGTCCAAGTTGTCAGGAAAATTGGAACATGTGTAGTATTCTGCGTGTTGATAACCATGAATCTACCCCAAACCAATATTATTATTCTTGAAAATCTTCAAAATGTTACCAATTGTTATAATTTTCCTGTGGTTCCTGATTAGTGCCTGACGGGGTTGTCGAGTGAGTGGAAATTAATTGGCGGCAGTTGCGCTACTCTGTATCTAGGGACTGTAGGGCGTGCGTCTCTCCGGCCGCCGCCGTAAAGAAGGCTGGTTCTTCGCGGGGTGGGGGCGGAGGGGTGAGCCCCATGTCGCAGCGACCACCTGGTGCGAAGAGGCGAGATACCTGCGGGTGACCGCGCTCAGTTTACCGAGTTCACATGGTCTGTCCTGTCTTCTCAGCGGGAGGTGGTGGAGTGTGAGGCATGAGTAGCACGGATTTTGACAGCATGACTGCCTGGCTGCTTCCAGACAGCCCACGAAGTAGACAGTAATAAAGGGACAGAGCATGTTTTCTCCTTTGGTCGTGCCATGTTCTGTTAGCACTTTCTACGCATCAACATGTATTCCGGTGAAAATGTTTTGTTTAAATTGCAACCTCCAACGATCCCTAGGCCCTTATGCAATATAAAAACTATTGCGAAAGGCACTTAGCTTAAAAATCATTCTTATTATTTTCTCGTGTAAGAGTAAGACTTTAATCTTACTTTGTGTAATAAATGCGCCATTTATTTCGCGCTGAAATTATTTCTTAAAACTCTTTTAGTATACCCACCTTGAGTTTGGTAAAATTGTTAAGAACGTTACACTTGTAGCTAGCAACCTTTGGGAAACCCTTTAAGGCTTATTTGTGTTCATTATTTTGTTTTACGGTCTATAACTGATCGCAGTTTCGTCACATGGCGCAGGCAAGTCCGTGCGTGTGTGCAATGTACTAGATGTATTTAAAAAGGTCATAACTCTGCAAACATGCACGTTACAACAAAAAATGGATACCTTATACACGATGATGTCTTTACTTTTTAAACTACAGTATATGTGAGTCCACGTGAAACTGGTACAGAATTTTTGCTTATTATATCCCTTAACAATCACACTCTGTGATCCGTTTTCCGGTTCTTTTGCCCAAGAACATTTTACTGAACACAGTATATCAAAAACAATTAAAATTCATAGAACTCAACGATTGGTTTAATCTACACAAATAATTGAAACAACAAGTCTTTTCATTTTTCTTAAAATATCCGTTTATTAAGTCTGGGACAAAAGCAATAAGCATTGGGAGAGGAAAAAATATTTAAAATTCTTGGTTTTACGAAAGAGTCATTTGTATGTATTGCTTCTCAGTTACCGTCAAAATTTGGCAGGCTTCCACTACTAACAATTACCTCGTTTGAGAGGGTTTCTGACTTAATAAACGCTTACGTAGTAAAATAGAATTTACGTGTATAGTAGACACGATGTGGTACGCCATGATCGCCACAGGTATATTTTCTGTGGCTTCACCCACTGCTTCCTCATGACGACATGTCGGCGAGCGAATAATGTAGCGCTCTCCCTCTTCGGTTGTTTCCACCGTCAAAGACTGTCCGCGCGACTTCCATGACCGCGCCACGCGTTCATTGTGAGCTTCCAGGAAAAACTAAGGGCTTCACCTCAGCGGAGGGCAAGACGCCTTTGTCTTTGACGTTAGGAACTCACGGAAACATGTTTCCATTTACACAAACAGGCTCCGATGGATTTATGTAGAACGTGAGGGAAAACGTAATTAATAGGTAGCCTACATGGTAGGTGGTCTAAAAATAAATGCTTTAACAACTTAATGCTGATTAGCAACATAAATATGCTTGGCTCTCTTTTTTATTTGAACTTTCCCTCCGCTCCGAGTTCTACATCCCCACCTCTGGCAAACCGTAGGGTCTTTGGACACTGCCTAAGAAATTGAATTCTGCAGCTGAGACAAGAATGAAAGAAAGAAGGAAGGGAAGGAAAGCAAGGAAGAGACAAAACATAGACGATGAAAAGAAAAACCAAAATCTGTCGTATATTGGGGATGAGTACATTGAAATATATATAATGATAATTAGGGCTATGAATAACAGAAACCATAATGAAACAAATGGCAACCACGACAGAAATAGTAATAAAAACGTGAATGATTTTGTTATGAATCTATCTCCTAGGAGTAATTATTCAGAGACAGAATTTCGCTGTCTCTGTAATGACTCTGCTCTCATCGATTGTTTTACATAGTTACTCCTATCAATATCAGGCGATTGCTCGAGCAGTATTCTAACAAATGGGCCAGGGTACCGTCCGCGAATTTTCCTTCCCGTTTTTTGCCCTCTTCTCTTCCCTCACCCTCACACCTTCACATGCACTACACTGTCTCACATGTCGGGACCAGCCGGCAGCTTAGGGCTTGTCCCGGTTGGGGCATTACCCCGCTGGGCGGAGATACCTGGTGGGGAAATCCCCGCTAGCATACGTGTGGGTTGGCACCGAACAACTCTTCAATCTCTCGCCGCACCTCCGGGATGAAACATTCTCTACACTAACGAGACGCAGCTGACGTGTCCGAAAACATCAATTATTCAATAGAATAAACATCTTTCTTGGCATTTGATGTAATTTTTACTTTTCCTACCTGTATTATAGTACACGGAAGGAAAGGATGAGATTATCTCAACAACATTATCTCGAATGTTCAATCGGAAAATCCGTGATTAAGGTACTTTTGAGATGTAATTTTGCATACACGTCAATATTAAGTCATATTAGTGCTACTTCAAAGATAGTTAAAATCAGCGTAAGTGGAGTAAATATACACGTAATACACGTAATTTTAATAATATAATATATAATATATAATAAATAGTAATACATTTAATTTTGAACCTCAAAATCGGAGATTTTGGATTGAGAAATATAAGAATCTGTCACGCATAACTAGCAGATTAGAAGCTTTCGAGATGAAAATCCGTAAACCCGCCAGGAGTAAAATATGTGTACGGTTCCGGGAATCAATACGATAACTTTATTTTAAGGGGGTACTTTTCATGAAGCCCCTGTAATATTTCAAAATTTTCTGAAAACGGGTTAAAATCTTATCTTTAAGCTGCTTTCTGTCTGCTTGAATAGACGAAAGCCTATTTATGAGTAAGATTTAGTTCCTATTTTAATTAAAACCTTTGCAAAAGTCGAAAAAGTTCTAATATTTTTCGAACCTATCCTACATCTCCAATATTGAAGTCAGAGACTTTTCCTCAATGTAATTTATCCATCAACTGTAGATCTTTAAACGTCACGAATGTTTTTTGAAAATTTGAATAGTTGTTCAGTAATAACAGCAAGAGGAGGAAAAATTTTGATATGCATGGCATGGTTTTCTTCCAAAGAGAAGGAAGGAGTTCAAGGTGGAAATGCCTCGTGATGTATTAGAAGAGTAACGTTAATATCTATTGATTCTCACATTTGGTGCATAATTCTCGTTTTAACCGTTGCGGTGTGTTTGTGGATGGCACTTTCGAGTCGTAAACTTCAAATGTCACTACCGAATGGGCAGATAAATCCAGGGAAGCACCGATGTCCAAATAAATCTTGCGATGTATTTACTCTCACAGTGCAAAAGCACGTTAGAACCTACGTGACCGAGTATTGTACTTATTACACTCTGGCGTCGTTATAACCAAAAACAATTTCGACCACGAAGTAGACCATCATAATATATTTAAAACAATAATATTTTCCATTTAGAAGCAGCGTTTGAGATCGAGATGACATACTCAAGGGTACATTTGAAGATACCATATTTTCCGATAGTGTAGCGGTGATGTAAATTAAATTTAAGAGGAAAGATGCTGGTTTGCACAAGAGAAACACATTTTGCAAACTACTGGTTTATGGATAATCATGAACTTACACAAGCAAAAGAAATACTGAGTCTTAGCAAATAAATTGTTGATTCCCAGGAAAAAACCACTATTAGTTAGGAGATGTGTCAAATCTAACGTTTACGGACTGAAAAGTGCTAAATGAATTCGACTAAATACCATTATAGGGGTCGTCCATAAATTACGTAACACTAAAGGAGGAGGGAGCTGTCTGAGGCAGCGTTACGCTGCGTTACATAGGGGAAGAGGAGGGTATTAGTTTAATGTTACGTAACATTGATGTATATTTTTTTTTACATTTTTCAACAGTTGTTGAAATAATTATTTTTTCGAGGCCTACACTAAAACATTAAAATATTAACTAATTAATTTGCTTTAAAAGCATAAATTAAAGTTATTAGTTGTAAAGTGTTACAATAAATGGAAATATTTTTTGTATTTTTGTAATCTGTAAGATTACGAAGAAAATATTTATAACTAATATGAAGAGATTCTAGAATCCATTTAAATTGGCGCTGTAGACTCTCGCTCTTGAACCACCCCACGACGGCGTGTGCACAGCTGATCAACCATTTCTCGCCCAAGCTTTCTTCTTTCACTCACAACTTGCCCCAATTTTATTGTTAGGCGCAGCCAGCTAACTTAACACAAGTAAAACACATACAAATTGTTTTACTGTGCAATAATTTGTTTTCACTTCTTGCATTTAAAAGGGGGGTTGTCACCAGCGTTACGAAATTAATTGGGGGGGGTCAAGCGCGTGTTACAGATGCATTACAAGGGGGAGAGGGGGTATTGAAAATACTCGAAATTTGCGTTACGTAATTTACGGACAGCCCTATACTTCAAATATATTATTTTAATAAATAACTGTAACACAGATGTTCATTTTTTTCATGTGTCGAAGTTGCTTTTCTAGTATTCCTGTATAATCAACATACAGCCAAAACCTCTCTTAAGGAATGTTTGCATAATCTCTTCATTCAGTTTTGTAACCAACGCAGTTTTATAAAACGGATTTTAACGTGTCATTTTTTCTTTTCCCTATAGAAAAATGCCTTTATGGATATTAATTTTACGTTATGACAAAAGAAAATGACCTATTTTAAGTGACATTATTAGTAGAACTGGGCAGAACTTCGTTTTCCGCCCAGAGGCTGTAAGATAGCTCTGATGATGATAGCTAAGCTATCGAAAAAGATCTTTTAGCTGTAAATAAAAACACTGATACCAGACAACATCAGTGTCTCATCCTTTAAGTGACATTATTTTGCATTTTTCGTTAATCTCGAATAATGAAGAATTTTTTTCCCTTTACCTTCATTTTAAAGCATTTTCTCTGATTTCGTTTATAATATCATTTTAATGTTACTTGCTTCAAGGGTTACCTACGAAATGTAACAATAATGTTCTTCACAAAATTCCCGAGTAGCCTTTTCGATTTCTTCACTTAGACATTGTAGGAAGTCGAGAGTATAAAATCTGGTTGCTGTGACGTCTGTCATCGCCTTTGTCGGTTCGGCCGATTTCGGGATAACTTAAGTCAAAGATTTCCTGATAAAGAACAGTCCAAATCAAATATTTGCAAGCTGAGTTCACTTGAACGAAAGAAAGAAGCCTCGATTATATCAGTAACATATCCAACAGCTTGAGCTGTCCATGTGAAGTGGTTTTAATTAGATTTTATACGTTGTTTTTCTTCGCTTTTAGGATATTTTAAAACATTTTAAAAGAATTTTACTGATCATGTTTGGTGATAATTTAGGTCATCAAAATCACCTCCTTTAACCGACGCAGTTTTATAGCCAACGTGTTTTGAACCCAGGGTTCCGCGATGTGCTAACGCGCGTCGCTACCCGAGGGATTCAACGAGGGCTTTCGGGACCTCGCTCTCGCGACCTGGTTCGTGCCTTCGCTCTCGCCCCGGCGCTTACATTGTGTAATAAACCTCCCCCACATGTAAGAGAATTTATTTTGAAGGGAACAGTTTGTTTTATGACATTCACTTCCTCTAGCACATTTACTACAATAAATTTACACTTGCACCACAAGTCACCATGAACAACTGCAAACACAAAGAGCTCCTTTGTAACCTTGTAGTAAACTTGCGGTGAGCCAAGAAGAAACTGTACATGAATGTGTGCATAGAATTGTCGCCGCCTTCGTTCCATCGAACGCGAGACGGGGAAGTAGAGGGGAGCGCTTGTGGCATGGCCACAAATCATACGCATCTTTGGCTTAAAATGGTGTATTGCTGACATGGCGACTGTAGAGGTCCCACCCTTGAGCAGCGTAGCCGCTCACGTTAGTCGTGGCAGAGTGACGAGCAACAAAAAAGCTGGGAGAGGGCGGGGCTCGCCTCTCAAGGGTGGAGCCTTACACAAGTATCAGGACGATCCGCAATGCAGGGGGCTGTCACAGCTGTTTCAGCAACCCGACGGTCCCACTGCACGAAACCAGGTCGCAGCTGGCCCCACCACAGAATGATTCTAAATGAACTTACACGATTTTGTGTATATCGAAGGTATATGACGGTGTATGACTCTGAGCAATTTTCTTCGAGTTCAGGATAATTATCTAAATAATATGAACTTGGATACTTTCCGTTGGATAATTTCCTTTACAGCATCGTTGAATTATTTCCTTTACAGTTGGGCACACGACAGCAATTAACAACCATTTTGAAACTTCACACTGTTTCGCACGCTCAAAAAACTTAAAGAAAGCCAAAATGCTACGAAAAATACAGAGGTTTAAAATCAATACCGGAACAGATAAAGCGTGTATGGCATTTTTGGCAGTGCATCTCCTCGTAGTGACTCACGATGTTCAGTAATGTTGTAGTGCCAATGCGTTAGTGGAGAAGGAATTGGTCTGACACGTGGTATGCGGAGGGAAGGGGAAGAAAAGATTGTTCGGCGCACGTGTTTCGAGCGCGCCCTCTCTCCAGAGACTCTTCACCAGCACGCGCCGACTCTCACCCCTCTCTCCGCCCAGACCGGGACCTCGCGGAAACCTCATAACCCCTGCCCTCATTCGCCCCGCTTCGTCCCCGCCTCACCTCAGTCTCGGTCCCCGCTAGAGTATTCAAGTACCTTTCTCAACAAAAATATATTTTGCTACTCCATTTTATGGCGTCAGAGACGCTTACTTCTATATAACATCGTATCATTATTTCCCACCACCCACTTAAATTATTTTAATGTTGGTTTTGGAGGCGTTAATCCATATTTCGTACGCTACAGTAGGAGAGGTCTCATTACTGTTTTGTATATTAGTATGGCGAAATTGAATGGTATGAAGCTATTTCTGTGAATTAATGGTTTTAGCTGCAGTAATTTTATTTTGTCTTGAGTTAGTTTGTTATCTATAAGTTGTTTCCAGTCCAGTTTGGCGTCCAGTTGAAGTCCGAGATATTTAACTGGTTTGTTGGGGAGTCCCTTTCTATGTAGATATGACATCACAAGCAAGCGCCGAGACCTTGTCGAGAGAGCGTTGGCTAGACACACACAGTTGGCTAGGCGCCCACAAGAACCCTCCACATTCCAACCCCCTTCTCTTCCTCTCGCGCACGCTGCATCCGGAGAATATGCCAAATTAACTAGTGGGGCTAAAACAGCACGCACTTTCTCCCCCGTATTTCTACGCCAAATTACGAAAAAGTACTCAAATTTTCGAAAAAATTGTACATGACCTTATTTCAAAATACATTTTTAAGGAACATATTTCATCAAGGTAGCAAATATCTATCTTTAATGTATTAGTAGTTGTAGGAAGACTAAAAAACATTTTTGACCTTTTTAAGTTGCTGAAAATTTAGGGTTTTACATGCCCAAGAAGTTTGTAACATTTTTCTTCTCAGACACCATATATTATGAACCATTGAGCAATTGTTTCTGCCATTTGACTGATTTTTAGATACCGTAGGAATTTCTGAACCATTCATTACATTATTTCGAACTTTTTAGTAATACGTGGTCGCCCAACTCGTCCAACCTGACATTTCCCCGAGCTAATACCTCAATAGTTTTCTCGTTCATCACAGAAGCGAAAGAATGTCCCTTTGGAACGTAAATAAAGGATACAAAGTTTGCATGATATCGTTTGCCTCGGCCTATATTCCACTGTGAAGACAACTTTATAAAGTAAGTGTATGAGAAAAGGTTTGCTGACGGTGATTGTAAGAGAACATAGTGAACAGAAAGCGAAAACAGTTCAGTGAAGAAAAGAAAGAGTCCTAAGAGAGTGTAATTGAATCTGACCTCCTTTTAAATGGCGACATTCATCGTAACACCCATTCTTCCGAGAACGTCTTAGTTCGCGAACAAAAGAATGGCCACTGAATTTTCTCCTCTGTGGTTCTTTCACACGCCGTAAATCTGCGTCGACAGCCGCACGACTTCCTTCCTCTCAACTGAAAACCATTGTGTAACGTTCAACCATCAAAGCGACCACTGACGCAGTCATGTCGCCATTTTGAACTATTTGTGACATAGGTGCAGTGGGGGTTTCCATTTGCTAAATGATGGAGTGGGGTTTCCAGGCGCCTCAACTGCTAAAGTCATTATAATTGTACTTCGACTTTGCTACAGTAGCCGATATTAGGTCATTGTTTCACCTCCTGCCTTATAAAATGAATATTTTTAAAGCTCATGTGGTAAGCATATTTCTGAGGTCATGATCCCCGTTGAGAGGACGCTCGCGAACTGATTACAAAGATTAATTTTATAAGGAGGTGCAACAATGATTTAAAGTCGTCCACTATAGAAAAATCGAAGTGTTGTCCCATGAGTATGTTATATCACTGGAGGAGGCGGTGACAAGGATGGGTGGGAAAAGATCGTATGTGTTCCGGGGCCCTATTTTTGGATATTGTTCCGACATTCGCCTGGCCTTGATTGAAGAAACCTCAGAAAACTACCGCTCAGAGCATTTATCCACCACAATTCTTCCCCAGAATGGCTGTATTCGCCCTAGCTAGTTGATTAGTATCGAAATATCCGGGACCGTAGAACTTCCCGATGAAACTCGCTGCATTGGCAACAGTTGTTGCCCTTCGCTAACTCAGCAACGGGTTTTACGTCAGGGGGACGAAAATTTAAAACAAAACGAGCACTCTAAAGTGATCTCTTGGAAATTTTGAATCATCGAATATACCTAAAGTGATGGTAGAGCTTGAATAATGGGCCGAAGATCTGTTATACGTCTACCTGAACTTTTGTCATTAGGAAATATTCTGAAAACGACAAGTATTCGGACTTTTCACAACTTGGCGTTAGGAGCGGCTTTTAACATAAAATTTGAAGAAGATATCAGCGTTATCTTATCTAGGAGAAAGGGAATTGTTTTCCTTTCTAGTTGTATTTCATTATTCAAGCCCGGTTCGAGCCACGTTGTTTTCTGACGCGCCACAAGACGCTGTATCACAGAGAATGCAATACCACGGAACTTCGTAATCGCTACACCAAGTTTACATAAGATATTCAATTTTCAGTGCAGTTGCTACGCAGTGCAGTCGCGTATTACTATTTGTTTACACAAGCGAGGTGATCCGCCACGCGACTGCTCGGCTGCAGATTTTCAAACAATATGCGTCTCTCGCCGTCTTGGCTGGAAGGAGCTGTTTTCTCCGAAATCTAAACAAGGTACAACGTTTCCTACTCCCGCTGTCCGGCGTCTGGAATGTAGTGCGCTCTCTCGGCGATCTCTTGAGTAGTTCGAGCATAGACTAACATCTTTACTCTATGGTTCGAGCAAATACTCTCATTTTTTCTTTCTGTAATGAAGTTAGCGGTTTTTGAGGTAAAAATAAGTCTATTTCGAATGCGCCATGTTTGAAATGTAATGTCCTTCGCTGTTAATTCATCCCAAAGAATTATTATAATTGTTTGTATTCGAATTAAGGCGCCAAATTTGAAATAATTTAGCTGCCTTTCTGACAACAGATGAGGGTTTTGTGTTTAGGTCAAAAACTCATTAAATTATGTTAACCAACGTTTTGGTCGTATATAATTTTATCAATGCATCAAAATGAATTGCCACCGTTTAAAATCTAGTGAGATCTAATTCTAGTAAGATGGAATGGAGAAAAAGTAGAAGGCTTATTTAAAAATCATTAAATTTTGAAAAAAATATTTTGTAAAACAAAAATTAACACTTATTTTGAGTTTCTTGCTAAAAACTTCATCTAATCAAAATAATTGCACCCTCTTACGTATCAACTTCGAACTATGGTAGTAGAATGTCCTAACTTGTTAAGTTAGCTAAAAAATACTTGAAATTCAGGTACCAAGCATCTAGATTGTAGCATTTTTATCAAAATGTTCAATTTATGTATCTTGGCAGAAAACATTACTGTCATTTAATATCTTTTTAATTACAATTTGCATATTTGAGACGTTGATATACATCTTTGGTTAAGAGGATCTAAAGCCATGTGGCAACCCTCTCTCTCAACATATGACAAACAAAACTGCTCCCTCTGGAAATATTTTCTTTTTCTTACAATATTTTTTGCAGAATAACTTTGAAAAGTTTTCCTGCAATGCATGCTGCAATCAGCAATTTATCAAACATTTGTGGCATTCTTTCCACGAGGAAGTAGCTCGTAAATATGCACGTACCTTGTTGCTGATGGAGCTTTCGGTGCAGAAACAATTTCCTACGAACACTAAGACTGTTTCATATTTATCATAAAATGTTGCTTGATGATTATTACATGTGCTATAACGAGTTATGTTAGATGAACATATCTTTGGTTCTCGTTCTCAGCATATTGAATTGAAGTGCAGTTTCGAAATGCAAACTTTGCATACTAATTACAAGTTCTAATGTAATTCTTGAGCAACTATACATCATACTAGATGAAATTAGTGTGTTATGGTAGAAACCAGCTTCACCAGAGTCCTATATTAGGAAGTTGATTTATATTTGTATAATCTATAATTAAATATACGATGAATATGTCTGTCATCTCAATATATATTTTTGACATATGAATTTAATTATATTTATATTTGTGTATTATTTCTCGTCAATTACTAATACTGGTCTACACACTTTATCTAACACAATTGGTGAATAATTCCAGTCCAGTCGATCAGTCTACATCTTGAAAATCTGCAGTATTTCAGAGAATTAAGTTTGTAATTCTTTCAACATTGATGAAACTTACATACTAATCGGTATAAAAGACTTTCGTTAAAAAATCTAATAAGGCAAGTCGTGATCCGCTTATGATAATAAAGCCGAGCTTGAGACGCTGTGGTCTCTGGAAGCGCGATCTGACCGTGAAGAACGCCCATCAGATATCTTTAAAAGGTTCCGGAAGTAAATTATAGAAGATAAAAGTTGAGGGAGGAGCAAATGGAAGAACGGGGCGCGGGGCCTGAGGAGGAATGAACTTTTCCTCTGCGCGTCGGGAATTGCGTCGACGGAGAGAGCACGACTGAGGCGGACATCAGTCTCCGCCAGGGGTGAGGATCGAGGGGTGTTGGTGGCAGGGCGGGCCAGGGCGGGCCGGGCCAGGCACGGCGGGGCAGGGCGGGGCGGGGCGGGGCAGGGCGGGGCGGGGCAGGGCGGGGCGGGGCGGGGCAGGGCGGGCCAGGGCGGGGCAGGGCGGGGCAGGGCGGGGGGAGGGGAGGGCAGGACAGGGTAGGACAGGGTGACGCAGGGCAGGGCGGAGTGGTCCAGTCGAGGACAAGGAGGAAGCCGATGGTGGAAGAGGACGGTGAGAAAAGGCGACGACGAGAGGGGGTAGGGTGGGGTGGGGTGGGGTGGGGAAGAGCAGTGGTGGGGGTTAGGAGGGGGCAGTTGAGGGTGGGAACCCAGGGGATCGAGCCGGGGAATGAGAGGTCGGTGAGCCGGGCGGGGAATAGCAGGGAGGAGAGATGAGTAGTGAGGGGGAAGGAGCGAGGGAGGAAGGATGGAGGAGGGGAGGGAGCGAAGATGGGAGAGAAAGAAGAAGGGAAATAATGAGGATATTCGGAGGGGATGGGGCGGAGCGGGGAGGGGAAGGAGAGAGGAGGGGAGGGAGCGGGGAAGGGTGAAGAGGGGTGAGGTTGGGTAGCGGAGCCAAGCGAAGCGATGGGATGGGTTAAAGCGCGAAAGCCGCTCCTTCGTAAATGCGACCACTCGTCTTTGGTTGATCTATTGGGTCTCTGAATATACATTTACTTAACGTTTTTAGAAATTAATTTACAGAGTTAGTCATTTAAAAGTATATCGTAGTCATTACACTTTTTTATACATTTTAAGATGATTTAATTATTTCGTAGTTCGCATTTCGTTAATGCGTAACTTTGTAAATATTGTAATTACATAAAATCTGTCACGGGAACCACGCCTTTACGTTATCTTAAGATGTCTATTTTCTTGAAATCTGCGTGAGGCACTGTTCTATATTCTATTTTGAAATATTTGACTGCAGAAAACAATTGATCTTGCAGGTTGCAGCTAGTACAAGATTTTTAATTTGAAATCTACATTTTTTATCGAGTAAATTCCATGTTTTTTCGCCCAGTTACACTAGCAACAATGGAAGATGGGTGTAGTTCCAATTTAGCACCTTGCGTCTCCCACGGACACTCGAATTCCGGGCACTGACTTCCGGCGCCGTTTGTCTGAGGGAGAGGGGGAAGAGGCGAGGCCAGCGTTGCTCTTCGGCAGGATCGGGCTTTTTACTCAAAAGGCAGACGCGAGGTGCCCATTAGACTCTCTCGGTGGTCTTTTTTATGAAGTTAACATATTTTGACTTTTCGGATGAATCGCATTTCTGAAATGCCGCATAAAGGCGATGAAAAACGTAGAAGTAACATGAGAAATAGATGATACGGAAAGGAAAATAACATCAAAGAAAATCTTATTATATGTATTAGTGGGGAATCTCAAGACCCTGAGTTTGTAGCAATTTTGAGAGTGGAAGCAGTGAGAATAGAGAGTGAGGAGTAGAGAGCGAAGAGCAGAGAAGAAAACTTTATTGAGATATTCGTAAAAGAGGAGAAAGAAGACAATGAATAGTAGAGGGCAAAAGTAGAGACCGAACAGTACAGAGCTTGAGTAGAGTACTGAGATTGTGGAGAATAGAAAGCGAGAATAAAGAGAGAAGAGCAGAGGGCGATAGAGTCTAGAGAAAAGTGAAGGCGGGATTAGAGAGCCTAAAATACCAAGATAGTAGAGAGGAAAGTATAGAGCTGGAATAAATTTTGGAAAGTAGCGAATGAGTCTGGAGAGTGTAGAAAAGAGAGTAAATAGAATAGTGACAGCATCAATCAAATAGTGGAAGGTGCAAGTACAAAGTGATAGTAGAGTGTGGAGAATAGAAAACGTAGAAAGCGAGAGTAAATATCGGAGATTGTAGATTCTAGAGAACGGAGTGAATCGTAGAGGGTGAGAGTAGAAAATGGATTGTACTTAGCAAGAGTTAAAACGCGCGGGGAGTAGAGAAAATACAAAGCGAGATAAATGGCTGGAAAGTAGAGAGCGAGAGTGCAGAATGTAGAGGAGAGAGTGAATAAAATAGTGAGTGTGGATTGCGTACACAACAGATCGATACTAGTGCGGTGGAGAGTTCAGGAAGTAAAGAACGTAAAGTGCAGAACGAGAGATTGCAGAGAGAACAGGGATCCAGACCAGAGAGAGCAGACACCGAATGTAGAGAAGAGAATGAATAGAACGGTATAAGTAGAGAGCGAATAGTGCAGATCGAGGATAAGAATGCAAAGAAAATAGAGATTAAAGAAGGGAAAGCAGGTAGAGAAGAGAGCGAACGGGAGGGTGAGTGCCGAGAGCGAAGGGCAACTCGCCCTCGTAGCTGTTTCCGCAGCTGCTGCTCTCTCGCGCGCAGCCGAGCAACTCGCCCTTGGAAACCGCGCCCGAGAGTTTCCGCGGTGAGGGAAGTTGCACCGCGTTAAAGGAAAACAAGCCCCTGCAGCGTCTACTCCACGTCAACATCACCTGCAGCGCTCTGTTTTTCATTCCTCCGAGACGTACGTTTGCAAAATCTGTGACTGCGTTGGTACATGGAGCTGTGTTTTGCAAGAATGCAAAACGCTTCCTTCAGGTACTTTGTCCCACGTTTTACTCCCATTTCCTTTCATATTATTTAGCCTACGTTTCTGTACAAAAAGAGCAACCTATTTAAATGCTATTGGCAGTACGAAAAATTCAAACTCAGATTTCCATCTTATTCTTTAGTTGTTTGTTTATATTGTAACGATAAACAGCCCTGGATCAGAATGTTCACATTCAAAAATTAAAATCGCTGCCACGCCACATTTTAGGACAGGCATTTTCAACTGAGTGGCTCCGCGAGTCATCCCAAATTGATACAGACAGACGAGCCCAAAAATTCAAGTTCAGCATTCTCAAAAACAAGAAACCTCTCTTCCGGTAAAAAAGCTAAAGCCTATCCTAGAATTTAAATTCGTTCTCCAAGGACCTACTGCTACCTCAATAATTTGATAAGCGCCATTTCAACAAAAATATCTACTTCTTTCTAACAGTCTTTTGTAAATTCGCATACATTGCATTATCTACAATAAATAGCAATAAAAGGTTTTTCCTGGAATTACAATGTCAATTGTTATGGTTATTGTAGTTATCATTAATTTGTCAAATATTGTGTATGTATGTGTGTGTGTATATATATATATATATATATATATATATATATATATATATATATATATAGAGAGAGAGAGAGAGAGAGAGAGAGAGAGAGAGTTAAAATCTTATATTAGATAACAACCTTTGAAAGAACCTATAGTCAAACAAAGATGATAATTTTTTTAAGTGAAATGCATTTCCTTGTTCGCAAAACTGGCTTCTATTACACCCTCACTAGGGTCGTGCTTTGCCCCAACAATGACGGGCTTTATTGAAAAGTGCAGACAGCGGAAAAGTAGTTTCTTGTTGCAGTTTCGTAAATGAAGCGTCGACTAGCTGATATTTGTCAGGTTGTTGTGCAGCATGTCACTTGTGATCTGAAATGAAAATAATTTCTTAACTTCCACAACCCCCCTGCATTGGAGGTGCCCTGGAAAGATACGAGATGTTCTTAAATGAAATATGTTGAAGCCACTTTTCATTTACCACGCACTTTCCACTGCCCCTTCCATCTCTTTTCCCTCTCTGGTTCGTCACTGTTACCGCTTCCGCCTTCTCTTCTATCTTTTCTTCGATCCGGGCCTGCACCGCCTCTACTCCAGAACATGAGGATTTCCTCAACCTCAGCAGTCGCCGCCATCGGAAAATCGAAAGTTGCTCCCTTGGCAGCGAGGGAAGGTTGAAAGAGGGTGGGAGGGAGCACAAAACAGAAAGGAGCAGCAGGACATGTTCTTTGGTGGGATGCGATTGCATGCTCTACTTTCAACGCGATTCACCTCCTCCAGTTCTCAATAAACCATTTCTCAATCCTTTCTCATCTATTTCAACGCTCCTATCTGAAATGACAATTTCTGCTCAAACATATTTTTTATTAACCTGAAATTTATTATTGAACATTTTCACTTGTCCGCTTTGAAAACGGTATCTTACTCATCATTGGCATTTTGCACATATTACTGAGAGAGAGAGAGAGAGGGGGGAGAGAGACTACAACCTTGCAAACTGTAAAATAGTCAGTTTTCATTATTAACATTGCACTTTCTTCAGTGGAATAGAACGCATTCCTTAACATTCCTTCTTCCTCTTTCTTAATATTTCTATCTTATGTTTTAAAATGGAACACTCTATCAATGGTATTATAAATAAAGCTAGTGAGTGGCTGAAATAGATTCAGAATTTAGTGAAAATGTACAGTAGAAGAATTGCAGAACTACTTTTGAGAGAAAAAGGGAAGAACAATATTTTCGTAAGGTAAAAATGTTCAATATTTCATGTATACATCATATCCTTCAATGAGAAGTGAACGTGTCAAAAAGAAATAACTAAACTGCGCACCTTTGAAAAATTAGGGCGAGATAACGTTGCATGCGCACGAGGCGATGGAGAAACGAGACGCAAAACAGCCCACGCGGCGTCGGAACTGGGTTTTAGTTTGCAACGGAAGCGAACAGATAAGGGGCGGAAGATGCCATCGAGGCGGCAGGGAAAATTGAGAAGGAACTCTTTGGAGACTGTGGGAGATATGGGAGGAGACAGAATACATGTAATTTCGCGTTAGGGGGAAATTAGAAACTAAGCAGGGTGGGGATGGGGGACGGGAGCGGGTAGGGGGACGGCGTGGCGTGAGTGGAGGCAGAGCGAGGACAACTCGGGGGGGGGGGGGAACTTTGGCCAGAGAGGAAGGGGGCATGAAAGTGGCCCGGCTGATTGATTGATTGATTGATTGTTCGTGATTCCGGTCGCGTCATCTACTATGGTCATTGGTCCCGTAAGTGTAGTGTGTATTTTCCTCGTGATGTGGCGGTTATCTTTCCTCGCTGGATGGCGACATCCGGCGCCGACCTACCGTCGACTAGCGGGGTTTTCCCCTCAACCAGGTATCTCCCACCAGCGGGGCACCGCCCCCAGCCGGGACAAGCTGTAAGCTCCCGACCGGTCTCCCGACATGTGTGGTAGTGTAGTGCATGTTAGTGTAAGCGTGTGTGTTAGGACAAGGGAGGTTAGGATAGATCGCGCGCGGTCTGTGGCCCGTTTGTTAGGGTACTGCTCCAACATTCGCCTGGTGTTGATCGAAGAAACCACGGACGACTACCGATCAGAGCAGGCGGTCGCTAGAATTCTCCTCCAGACAGCGACTAAACTCGACCTAGCTGAAAAGCCAGTGTCGAAAATCCTGCCGCCGTCGGGACCCGAACCTAGGGCCACCCGGTGACTGCAGTGACATTAGTTGGTGCACTGAGCCATCTCTCCCGGTATGGCCCGGCGGAGGGTGGCCCGGCGGAGGGAGGCCGGGCGGAGGGGGCGGGACGCCACGGAGGGGGCGGCACAATGGATGAGGCGGGGAGGAAGAGGGGTGGAAGTTTCGCAGGCGGGTCGAGGGTCGAGTCGGCCTCTGTGCAGATCACTGTATCTCAGCGTCCGACCGAGCAAAAAAATCTATTGTGCAAAAAATCTACCTAGCGGCGCAAGTCCAAGTGGTGAGGTGAGGGATGGGAAGGCCGAGGCGGGTGAGTAGTTGGTATTGAAGCGATTGGTGAGGCGGGTGGTGAGGCGGGTGGTGAAGTGGGTGGTGACGCAGGTAGTGACGCGGGTAGTGGAGCGAGTAGTGACGCGAGTAGTGACGCAGGTGTTGAGGCAAGTAGTCAAGGAAGTGGTTATATTTGATCTTATCAGAGAAAAAAGTAGTACTCTCAATCGAATCTCAAGAGGAGCTAGCGTTTCCAGAAGAAATTTACATTCTAAGAAAGTGTTACTTGCAACTAAAATTGGTTCCGTCCTGAAATACTTTCTGGATCCGTGTCTGCTTACCCCGCCGGTACCTTTAAGCAATGTCTCCAACCTAACTCGGTCTCCGTTCGCTGTCACGGCGCCAGAATAATACATTTTTCAATGAAAGGGAGTCGCAAAACTTTCCCGTGCGAAGGAAATAAGCAGCCGTTCTTTCCACATACGTCGGCGTGTCTCTCACAAAGGCCTGTACGAGAACTTATTTCTAACGAAGACGTCGTAGGGAGAGCAAGGGTGGGGCGCTGAAAACGAAAAACGCTGCCTCTGAAACGAGTGCGAAATGCTGATTTTGAATTCGTGCGAAGGTGAGTAACAACTCCAGGCAAGTGCCGCTTGGTAGCAGTTAACCTCCTCCTCTATTGACGCTTGGTAGTTGTAAACCTCCTTCAAAAGAACACACAACGCATTTCTCGCCCTTTTTTCCTCCGATTATTCACGAACTCTACTCATTTCATTCTTAGAGCGAAACATTGAAGGACACACATGCTCTACTCCCTATAATCACGTAAACAGGTTGCAATTGTAGTTCTTGCAGACAAATTCAATTAGGATATGCATAGCGATGAAAATATGTTTTTAATTACCAATATTAGAGAAGATTTTTTGTGATATCTCAATTACGCAATCTGATGCTCATTTAAAAAGTTAACCTTATAATTTCAAAAACGTTTATTAATCAAAACTTCATGTGATAAATTAACTTTAAAATATTACATGCTTAAACATTATTAACAATTAACCAGACCTTTGTTAGACTTTCCTTTCGCGGAAAACTGCAGGGACGTAATCGGCAATTCATCACTCTCTCCATATGGGTAACATCCTTTCATCCTCTATTTTCATTATTACTATTATTATTTTATTGGTATTATTGTCATTCATCTTCTTCTTCAACCATTAGAACTTCCGTCCCATTGCGTATCGTCATTGGTCTATTCATCTTCTCTTCGGTGTTCTAATATTCCTTATCCCCCCGGCGTATACTTCAGGAATCTGCTCTGGTATTCGGGTATTTTCCGTTCTTTCAATGTGGTGTTGCAAACAATTCTGCATTCGTGCATTTAGATTACATATTTTAAGTAGTTTCGCATTTCTACATTCCGGGTCCTATCTCCCTTGATGATGCCGATGAACCCCTAAAATATTCTATATATATTGCTGGCAAGAGTGTTTCCCATTCAGATTTTTATCTTTTCAATTGGAGGGTTCTTTCGAACTGTGGAGATTTAGCCAGAGCTGTAATAAATAATGGTAAACTTTAATCTCTGCATCCAGATTTTTTTTATTTTAGAGTTGTTGATCTGTAATACTTTCCTCTGTAATTATAATAACGACAAAGTACTAGCTGCTTCCCATTATCTCAAGTGAGGATCGTTTAGTTCAGGTCAAAAGATAAGGATTTTTACACATACACGTGGTGTCTTGTGAACTACTTTTACGAAATTATTACTAGAAAGAGACTTTTTCTCTACATATTTCTCCACTTAATTAGAAACTGATGACTTGAAGAAGTGACACACTTTTCTCCACCGATCCACGGCAGTCCGTCCGTTACCGCGACGTCACTATTCCCAAATTCAGTGAATTCCTACTGTGACGTGGCGCGTCAAAGAAAAGACACTTGGCAACAAGAACACAGTGAAAGCAATACGTCCTTGAAGAGGAAACTCCCAGTGCGGGGAGAGTTGCGGGAGCCTCGTCGATATGATTCCGCGCGGCGCCGCAGTCCGCGCCACCAGTCGGAGGCAGCCAGACGCCACCGCTCGTCCCCGCTCCTTGCAAGCGAACGGCCCGATCTGTCACGTCCATTGAGGAATTGATTATTGTTTCTGGACGCTTCCACCTGCATTAGTTCCGCTAGTGTAGTGCATATTTTATCGTGGAAGGTGGCGATGATCTTCTCCCGCTGGATGGCGAGATCCGGCCTCGACCTAACCGTCGTCGCGGCTTGCTGGGTTTCCCCAATCAGGTATCTTCCATCAGCGAGGCATCGCCAAAGCCGGGACACGCTCTAAGCTTCTGACTGATCTGCCGACAAGTTTGGTAGTGTAGTACATGTAAGTGTAAGTTGGGATAGCGCAAGGAAGAGGAAGGAAAGATCGCGTGGTCCGTGGCTCGTTTCTTAGGGTACTTTTACGGCATTCACCTGGTGTTGATCGAAGAGACCACGAAAAAACTACCGATCAAAGCTGCCTACCGCTAGAATTCTCCTTCAGACAGCAGCTGAATTTGATCTATCATGCTAGTCTATAAAATCCAGCCATTGTCCGGTCTCGAAACCCCAGGGACTCCAGGTCAGAGGCACTACAGTGGCAAACTGATGTCCTGAGACCCCTAAACCGGTCATGTTGAACCCTTTGACGATTTTTAGTAACAATCAATTTCATAGGTTCATTATTGCCTTTAGAAACAAACTGGAAGTCTATCTAAAAATTACTAATATTGAGATTAATTCGACAGGCGCGGTCAGTAAGCAATTGTACAGCCCTCAGAAGGTAATCCCAACCCACCGCCGGCCTGCACGTCGAAACGATGCTTATCTTACCTGGTGGCGAAGCAGGCGTGTTCAAACGAATATTTCTCGCCGAGAAAGTACGTGAAGAATTTTATATTTTACTCTTTTCTAGGAAGTTCCTATTTGTTTCCAGCTGAATTCCAGAAAATAACTGTGTGTCAATCTAACTATTATTGAAAAAAACAAGCCAGATTTTGATGTGACACAACTCGAAGGGGCCACATTTACGAAAACACAGAAGTAAACCATACACTCGCAAGGAAATGTCAAGGTTCACTAACACCGAGAACTCAATGGAACTGGATTTATTTACACAAATTATCCTTTGACACATATTAATTCACTGAAAGTTTTATAATCACCGTTTCTCGCAATTTCATTACACTAGACTCAAAATTCCATAGCACGTACACAATCATAATGTGCACCTCACAAGCATATCCCGTTTCACCCACAAATAATTACGATCTTCTTTTACTTCCACTAATAGATCTTCTGTTTGGTTCCATGTTCAGCAGATTCTAAAAGTAATCTCCAGATACAGAATATAGGCATTTTTATTATTGACTTGAAACGGTCAGTTGTGTTAGGAAAATTACAGTTTTAAGGAAAATCGAATCTAATGATGATACTGTTGGCCAAGTTACGTCCTGTTTTGTAAATTAAAACGTTTTTGGAGGTTTTCGTATGATCCAAATTTCGTATGTGTTGTACTCGGTATCAATGAACCGTAATTTGTTTTGTAAGATCACCACTCATTTGAGAGTACCGATACACAATCTTAAAAATGACAATAATTTTTAATTTGCATTTCAAAATTTTAAAGTATCAACATATTTAAAATGAATTAAAAATGTACACCCTTGGCATGCTCTGTTTGAAAAAATGTCTGCACTAATAGAAATGTTTAATTCAAAAACGAATAGAGTATCATTTTTTCATAAAAACGCTCAGCCTTGCAATACAATATGAATTTGCTAAGTTACAGAGAGGGGTTATAAGTCCATAAAATAGTTACAAACATTTCGAGGATGACGAATTGCCGAGATTGTTTCTCAGAAAATAAGTGTCTTCCTCATTTGCGAGTCATTACGCGATAAATTTGATTTGTATCAGCTTGACAAGAAACTGTCGTCCATAGTGGAGTCAGCGATTTACAAGACCCGGCGCCATACTGCCCAGAAGTAACGCAAATATACAATCGTTCCACATTTGGAGGCAAGCGCAGATCAACAGGCCCGTTTCATGCAAGACAGTCGCGAAACCCTGCCCGCTCAGAGCAATCCGTGTTAAATCGGCGCTTTGGAAGAGGTCGCCATTGCGGGCAGAGCCGCCACCGTGCAAAATTCAAACTAACTAGTCGGTGAAAAACAACACCACGATACGTGCCACTACAACCATGTTTTCCAATTCATATGAAGACCATAGAGAAAGGGTGGTATTTATTTCTGATCTAGTTTGATTACGAGCTGATTCTGCGTTTAGCAATCACGTGTGCTCACAATCAATATCTGCTGACCAAACGCACCCTGAAGCAGAAGCCTAATTGGAAGTTGTTCTATTTAAGTTCAAACAGCAATTGGGTCAGCGATTTGACACAAACTCAGGCACTAGAGACAACCTGCCACATTTCACGTAACCCAGTATCACTTGCAAGCGTGTTTAACTCAACTTTGCACTTAGATTTGATGGATTTGAAACAATACAAACTGTGTAATTAATATCCCAAAATGCCAAATAGTTTACAATTATTAAAAATATTATTATTATTATTATTATTCACATCTCCTTGATGTTTTAATCAACTATGAACACTCTGAACTTAGCATTTTGATTACAGACACATACCACCTACGGTTATAGTCATGCTCAAATGAGTGCGAGATAATGTGCTGTGTGAATGTAATGTGAAATGCACTGGTTGCGATGTGGTTGTTTGTCGGCTTTGCCTCCTCCGCTACCTGCGTCACCCCCCTGCCATTCCACAATAGATCCGTCGCATGTACATCTGGTAACAATTAAAGCTGAGCTTCTCAAACCAATTACTTGTGACCCATGGAACTATCACCTACAATCTTGAAAAATAAAGAATTTTCAGTATAATAAAATAGAGTGCTCGAATAGATTGAATACAGTGTAGAGGAGTATAATGTAGAGTGTTTACCATTATTTAGTATTTTTTCTATATTTTTGGAATATACTCGTATTTGTATATGATTAATTATTGTTACTATCATAGTGGATTTTTTCTATCCCTAAGTTATTATTAGATGCTCATTAACATTAAAATTTTAACGCGCGTTTAACGCTTAAAACATTAAACATAAACGCGTGTCGCAAAAAACTCAAAATTACTCAAAAAAATGCTTATTTAACATATAATAATATGCGTATCATTAGATTTGTCTTTTTACGCTCGTCATAATAGATAAAAATAATAAAGGAAAACCAATTTAACTCAATATCTCAAAAATACAAATGATAAAATAGAAATGAGAACATGTATCAATTAGCCTCGTTCCTCGTGCACTTCCGTGAAAACTGTACTGCAATAACTTCAACCAATAACTGCAGGACGGGCTAAAGTCAGTGACTCACCTGTATATAGTCATGGGTATAGTAATTGTCAGCTAGGTATAGTTCAGTCGCTGTCTGGAAAATTCTAGCAGCCGGCTGCTCTGATCGTTAGTTTTCCGTTGTTTCCCGCGATCAACACGGGGAGAATGCCGAAGCAATACCTTAACAATCGGTCCACGGGTCCCATGCGATCTTTCCTTCCTTTTTTCTCAGGTTTTAAATTGTAGTTTTTAAGAATAATTAGCTGTATTTGGAAATAATATACGTTGCCGTGTTATGATTTAAATCGTCTGACATTTTGACAAAATTGATTGGAACAACGGCTTCTTCGCTTGACCGTAAAGAGCATGTGTAGCTTGAGCATTGTTTTAATGTAGTTTTTGTACAATGCCTTGAATTGTAAATGCGTAGTTCTTTGAAAAGTCAGCTACTACACCCTCAGAAAACTAAAAATATTACAAACAATATTTCTAAAGCACATTTACTTGCCCCATGTTTCCGCAATGATGAGCGAAAACTGCTTTTCGATCTTGTGAAATGTTAAGAAGTTATGAGGGGAGAGCTCACAATTCGTGGGTCACCCGGTATAAATAGAAGTTTCTGCCTTCGAAAATATGGTTCAGATACTTTAAAAATGTACGAGAATCCATCACTAAATAACTAAAGCAAGATTTTCAAATGATAAGCGTATATATGTGTATAGTTCTCCTAAGTCCATAAAAAGCTAAGACGAAAATGTAACCTCAACTGGTAATAACTTTGGTAAATTTAAATTTACCATCGAGATTCTTTAACTACTATAAACGTCAATGTCTCCTCTTCAATTTGACGACAAAAAGAAGAAAATCTGAGATGGAATATTTCAGAAAAAGAATTTTGGAAAAAATTCGTAATTATTTACTTTGGCCTTAATTCGGCCTTATTAATGCCGTTAAAATTAGGTTTTATTTAGGTTAGGTTAGTTAAGTTAGGTTTTAAATTAGGCGGCGGCGATGGTGTAGCGGTTAGCGTAACGGACTGCTATTCCCAAGTTCGCGGGTTCAAACCCGATCGAAGCCGTGGATTTTTAGGGGTACCTTCGTACGCCTTCCTTTGGAGGGGAAGTAAAGCCGGCTGTCCCATGTTAGTAGATTTACTTGCATGTGAAAGATCCTCAAGCCTAAATGACGCCTATGAGCTAAATTCAAATCGCCGGTTTCGTCGCCTCAGTAATACCTTCTTTCCGATACTTGGTGAAAGTGTAACAAAATTTGAGTGTAACAAAATTTGCGTGGTCAGATGGAAGAGCAGGCCTCATGGCCTGAGTCTCGCCACGTAAAATAAGGCAATTCAAAAAGTGTATGATATCAAACCTTTAGCGTGGGATGTAGACATTAGAAATATAAAGCAAGTTGCAAAGTAAAATCAAATTTGAAGTTATTTTACTAGTTTTTAGATAATACTCTGAAACTCATGCAAAGTATCACATTTTTAAATTTTCAACAGGAAGTAAAAAATTTAATGCCAAAACGTCGATATTCAGTGTTGTTTCGTCATTCTAAAACGATATAAAAAAATTTCAGTCGAATCGACAGATGGTCGGGAAATTTTGGCCGATTTGACATGAACTGACCCATCTATCGTGCAGCTTCTATTTTCTCACAAAAAGCGAAAGTGCAAAAGAGAGCACGGTTTAAAAAATACGGGGTTTTAAAAATAATCGATTCAATTATTGTATGTGTACCTATCTCTACCCAGTGTCGAAACGGCCCTTCAGCCATCACCAGCCAGATTCCCCCACTCCCCCCCCGCACCTGGCGGTCTGATGGCGAGAGTGGCTTCTGCGGCGAGAAGACGGGCGCCGTGGCGGTTTTATTAAAAGCGATAGCTTATTAAACGGGTGATAAATTACTGGCTGCAAAAATTATTAGACGCCGCTGGAAGAGCGACGTGTCTGGCGGAGATGGATATTTCCTTAATCATCATCAACGTCGTCTTCGGAGCACATTTTTCAAAACCGCATGAGAGGTTTCCCGGGGGCTCGAGCAGCCAGGTCCCTGATTCGCTCGCTAATGCCCGCAAAGCAGCTCGCATCTGCAGCGGGCTTTGATTGGCTGGCGACCAGTTAGTCGCCGCTAGCATTCCCAAGCCCCTAAAATGGTGCAAAACATTTAGGTAGGTTCTTGGAAAATTAATAGTTACTTGTTTCATTTTCGTCATTATTATTATTATTATTATTATTATATTATTACTTGCACATAGGCCATTTATGACCACGCTACACGTCATCTTTCGAGGCCCGGAGAGATAGGCGTGTATAATTCAGGTTGGATCAGCATTACGCTAGATCCCATTTTTATCCCCCCGGGTTGTTAGCCCTGGGGGTATAGAAGATGGAATGATGATGATAATGAAGGGTGAAAAGATGACATACACATACAGACATACACAAATACACCCATTCTGAGGCGGGACTCGAACCCGCGACCTTTTGGGCTGAGTTCGCTACGACACTCCTGTCCTAGCGATCTCGGCCACAGGGATTACGTATTATTATTATTCCATTACATCACGACTAAAGATCTTATGAGTCGGCTGAATATAAAATCTACTCCAGGTTGCAACCAGCTACCTAAGGAGCAGATTCGGTGACTATCAGTGCCTCTACAATACTTTACGCAAAATGTGGGCTGTTCCAAATAAAGCAATTTCTTGCACTTCCCAGTCTTTTGAATTACCTGGGAGTTTAGACAAGTTCTTACTCAAATTTTGCGGAACAAATCCCAGAGCTCCGATAACTATCGGGACGACCTGTGCTTTTACGCCCCACATTCGGCTGATCTCGATTTCCAAACTCTTGTATTTAAGACGTTTCTCTGCCTCCTTGGTAACGACGTTTTGATCGCAAGGTACAGCAACATCGATAAGTAAACATGATTTTTTCGCCAAATCCCGGATAACTATATCCGGTTTGTTTGCCGCTATCGTGCGATCAGTTTGAATTTGTTGGTCGTACAATATCGTACACAATCCAACAGACGTCACCGGTTTCGGTGAGTGTTCGTACCACTTGGGGCATGTGTTTGGAACTTCGAGGGCGGTACAGATCTGCCAGTGGAGGTAGCTACACACCCTGTCATGTCTTTTAAGGTATTCGGTCTTTGCTAGGATTGGACAAGCTGAGACAATATGATCAATGGTTTCTACTTGCTCCAGGCAAATGCGGCATTTGTCATCTTGGGAAATTTTGAGAACCGCTTTATCATAATGTCGTGTTCTCAAGGCCTGATCTTGGGCAGCTATTACAAGTGCTTCCGATTCTGGCTTCATCCTTCCCCTTTTAAGCCACATAAATGATTGATCTTTATTGATCTGCACCTTGTCCATTCTTTTTAGGTATTGACCGTGGAGTGGTTTGTCTCTCCACGATTTCTTCAACATTTTTTGTGTCTCACACTTCATGTTTAGCAGCATCAGAAGTTCAGTGTCTGTGTTATTCGACGTGTCTTGCCTAGTTTTCTTCGCAATGTTTCTTGCTACACTAACAATGCCTCTGTTTCCCATTCTTCGGTCAGATTTCATGACCTGCCTCATTAGAGGGTCGTCTTGATGGCTGACTACATACTTACCCAACACGACTATTGCGTTGTGCCAGGAGGCCTCAATTTGTCTGAGGCCTCTTCCTCCTTCCTTACGTGACACATAAAGTCTATGTATATCAGCTCGAGGGTGGGAAACATGATGCATTGTCAGCAGTTTTCTGGTTTTTCGATCCATGGTGCGAATTTCTTGCTCAGTCCAGTCCACTAGTCCAAAACTGTATTCGGCTACAGGTACCGCCAAACTACCTATTGCAGATATTTTATTCCTGGAATTCAGAGCGGACTGCAGGACCAGTCTCACTCTTCTATAATACTCCCTACGAATTCTCTCTTTCATTCTGTCATTCGAGATGGTTTCACATTCTTCAATGCCCAGATATTTGTAAGTTTTACCTGGCTCAAGATCTTGAATCACAGTGTGCGTATCAATTTCAATGTTCTCAGACGTTGTGAGTTTCCCTCTTTTTAAATTGATTTTTGCACACTTGTCAAGACCAAACTTCATGCAGATGTCATTGCTAAAGTCATTCACGACAGACAGCATTTGGGAGAGAATCGCTTCATTCTTGGCAAACACTTTCAGATCATCCATGTAAAACAAATGTGATACTGGCCTTTCATCACCATGGAGCTTAAAACCAAAGTCAGCTTGCGACAACTGTCTCGATAGTGGGATCAAACTAATGCAAAACAGCAGAGGGGATAGTGAATCTCCTTGAAAAATCCCCCTGTTAATCTGAATACTTCTGGTTTCTACTGCTTCCTTTCCGCTGTGGATTAGTAACCTGGTACTCCACGACTTCATACTAGCCTTGCAAAACTCAACAAGTCTAGGATGAAATCGATAGATCTCCAGGGTCTTCAAAATCCAATCGTGTGGTACACTATCAAAGGCCTTTTGGTAGTCAATCCAAGCCATGCTCAAATTACGTTTGCGTTTCTTTACATCATTCAAGATGACTTTATTCAGTAGCAAGATTTCCTTACACCCATAAGAGCCTTTACGACATCCTTTTTGTTCAGCTGGCATTAGATGATTCTTATCTAGATGTCTATACATTTTGTCAGCTATAGCTGAAGTTATAACTTTGTACAGTACTGGCAGACAAGTAATTGGCCTGTAGTTCTTCGCCAAAGAGCTGTCTCCCGCTTTGGGTAGCAAATACGTGATGCCGCGTGTGAGCCATTCCGGGATTTCCTTTGGGTTTTCAAAAATTTTATTAACAGCCTTTGCTAGATGAGAATGTATTGCTGTTAATTTCTTAATCCAATAAATCTGGATCTTATCAATCCCGGGGGACTTCCAGTTTCCCATGTTCTTAATTGCTTGGAAGAGGTCCTCTTCCGAGAATTGGTGAACATCTTCCACTGTTTCTACAAGTTCATCGGCAGCATCAACTTCAGATTGAAGCCAAGATGCGTCTTTGTTGTAGGATCTGCTCTCTTCCCAGATTCCTGCCCAAAATGCTTCGACGTCATCTTTTGAAGGAGTAACAGCTTTGCCATTCGGTTTTTGAGTCAGATTGCGATAGAATCTCTTCGCGTCTGTTTCAAACAACCGGTTCTGTACACGGAAATCTATTCTACGTTTGTACCTTCTTATTCGTTGAGCCCATGCTTGAATTTTCTCTTTTAGCTTCTCAACTACCATTAGCCTACTTGTGTCATTTTCAATTTGGTATTTTTGTTCAACATTGAATATTTTTCGTTGAACTTTAGAGGTGTGCGTTGATTTAGAAGATGCCTCAGCTAAGAATGATATTTCACGCCGGGTGTCGGCTATCCGTTTCATAATTCTGTTCATCCATGGGGGTACAGAGCTGTTTACTCTGTTTTGGTGTCGGCCGTCGGTGTTCTTGGCTGGCCCCAAAATTATCTGAGATACTAGATATCCAGTTGCATATATGATGTGATTGATTTCAGTAATATCTAGATCTCTGCCTGGGGTCTCCACCACCTCATTTAAGACAGAATTAACTGTTTCTATCACTCTTTTAGCTTTGGCATTTTCGTATATTCTCCTCAACGGTTCGCGAGATTCAAACGGAAGTTGACTAACTCTTTCTATCTCGCGCCGAAGGAGATTTCGCATCATGTCCTTATCGTGTAATTCATTGCCAGATGAGTTTTCACCACTGACGTGTGTTTCACTGGAAAGCGATGAACCTTCCACGGGATCATCATTTTCAAGTTCTACATGTTCGTCATGTGGATTGTTCGAGCGAAGTACATATTCCGCATTTCTCTCAATGTCAGCAAGTTGATCTGCTGTGAATTTTCCACTGCTGAGTATGTATCGTCGTTGACTGGCAAGCTTCTTTGAGTCTAGGGTAGGTCTCATATCTGGGTTCCGCTCTCTCCATACCTTGAAAACTTCTATTTCAGAACCCCCATTTTTCGCTTTTGCGTAGTAAAAGCACCACATCACCTCCTTTAATTCATCCCGGGACCATCTCTGACGATGGCTTCGAGCTACTGCCGGCTCTGGGTCCCTGGGACTAGCATCCGTGGGATGGCCAGACGTCGACAAGGTGACATTAGCTCGGTTTCTGAGCAGGTATGGGACATTGGTAGAACAAGGCACGTTAAGATTCATTACATTGCTTGTTCTATCCATTTTGCTCATTGGTTTGAATTGAAGATTCGCAGGACGCAAGTTCGAGTTCACAGATCACACTTAACCCTCGGGTTGTTTCCTGCCATCCGTTACTGCGACCCACAGTGGCCTCGGGGCATCCCCCCGCAGGGCCCAGCAAGGGGTCCCTCCGATCGCCAGTCGGCATTACTAAACCCTACGGGATTTTCACTGACTGCTGAAGGCAGCCTCCTTCGCTGGCTAATGCAAGGTTCGGGCCTCCACTCTAATCAGTGGCCTGGTGTGCCAAACCAGTTTCTCTCCTGTACCCTCTATGGGCCGACAACAGGAAGTCCAAAGGTTCATGACCCTTCCCTCTCTACTTACTTCCCACTCTCCTCAAAATGGA
This sequence comes from Acheta domesticus, assembly GCA_031308135.1. Classification (NCBI taxonomy): domain Eukaryota; kingdom Metazoa; phylum Arthropoda; class Insecta; order Orthoptera; family Gryllidae; genus Acheta; species Acheta domesticus. The sequence continues at coordinate 14,789,413 of JAHLJT010008756.1, read as the reverse complement.
GTACTTCTTCGTCTGACCCCTCACCTTCAACCCATTCAGCAAGGGAGGCCCCACCGGTAGCTAGGCTACCACTGACATAGCTTTAAGGCTCATGGGGGTACTCAAGCTCCACCACCAACTGCAAGGTCGTGTACTCCCTAGGTGGAGTTATTATTATTATTATTATTATTATTATTATTATTATTATTATTCCTCTAAATCACGACTAATGATGTTATGTGTCGGCTGAATATCCAATCTATTCCAGGTTGCAACCAGCTACCTAAGGAGCAGATCTAGGGACTGTCGGTGCCTCTACAATACTTTGCGCAAAATGTGGGCTGTTCCAAATAAAGCAATTTCTTGCACTTCCCAGTCTTTTGAATTACCTGGGAGTTTAGATACGTTCTTACACAAATTTTGCGGAACAAATCCCAGAGCTCCGATAACTATCGGGACGACCTGTGCTTTTACGCCCCACATTCGGCTGATCTCGATTTCCAAACTCTTGTATTTAAGACGTTTCTCTGCCTCCTTGGTAACGACGTTTTGATCGCAAGGTACAGCAACATCGACAAGTAAACACGAGTTGTTCTCCAAATCCCGGATGACTATATCCGCTTTGTTTGCCGCTACCGTGCGATCAGTTTGAATTTGTTGGTCGTACAATATCGTACACAATCCAACAGACGTCACCGGTTTCGGTGAGTGTTCGTACCACTTGGGGCATGTGTTCGGAACTTCGAGGGCGGTACAGATCTGCCAGTGGAGGTAGCTACACACCCAGTCGTGTCTTTTCAAGTATTCTGTCTTTGCTAGGATTGGACAAGCTGAGACAATATGATGAATGGTTTCTACTTGCTCCTGGCAAATGCAGCATTTATCATCTTGGGAAATTTTGAGAACCGCTTTATCATAATGTCGTGTTCTCAAGGCCTGATCTTGGGCAGCTATTACAAGTGCTTCCGATTCTGGCTTCATTCTTCCCCTTTTAAGCCACATAAATGATTGCTTTTTATTGATCTGCACCTTGTCCATTCGTTTCAAATATTGTCCGTGGAGTGGTTTGTCTCCCTACGATTTCTTTAACATTTTTTGTGTCTCAAATTTCATGTTAAGTAACATCTGAAGTTCAGTGTCTCTTATTATTATTATTATTATTATTATTATTATTATTATTATTATTATTATTATTATTATTATACACAACTATATTACTCAATCTCTGTGCTAACAATTAATTATATTCGGAATGGTGCGAGTGAAAATCAGTTACCTCTTGCTGATTCAATAAGAACTTTGATAATTACTGCAAAATCTGTGTAAATTCCGAGAGCACAATAAATAGCGTTATGCATAGACTGACAGATAGAAACGGAAAAAAGATCTACTGCATGCCATTTACATTCTATCTCGATCAGCTATCACGAAGTTGTTCGATTCCCTCCAAGTCTAATGCAAATAATTCTTTCACATGTTTATTTACTGTATGGACATTATAAAACGTTCCTTTGGTATCACATCAAGTACGAGAAAATGTTTGTGTAACCATTTTTTCACTTATAACAGATTTTATAAAAAGCAACACTAACAATCACAATTCAGATAATCTTACAGGCTCGTTCTTACACTGCACCATCGCGTCCAGAAAAACAGAATTAGCCAAATGCTTTGCAAAAGCCAATTCCCACAGCTCAATTTCTTGTTAATTTCTTTCTTTCTTACATACTACGGTACTTCCATTTGAAATAATTAATTTTTGTAGCGCAAAATTCTCCATCGTTATTGAGCATATGCAGATGATTCTGCCTAAGGCTCTATCTCAGCTGTAGAACCATCGAAATAATGTTGTTTTCGTATTTTTAATGAGTCGGCCAATACACGAGTAGCTTTTGCTACTATAGGACACTAGTTAAGCGTTCGTTCTTAGACAAATCCTCATGCAAACAAACTAGAAATATCTTTGTGCCGCACGGCTCTTCTGATTAACGAACGCTTCGCGAACTACTTTCGATGAAGGGCGGATGACATGCTACTACTTTACACGCAATAAGCCTAAGTCAGAAAGTGATTCAATCCCCTCCAGGTTCGATGCAAATATTTCCCATTCTTATGTTTAATTCCTGAGCGAACAGCTACTCTCTCAGACATTCTAAAACCAACTGAGGACGGCCTTCGCAGGCGATATCTAGCGAAGCCCACACGGCTGAACGTTGTGATCAGCACGTTCGCTCGATTGATGGAAGGGCATATCCGTTGGCGGCTTGCAACCTTCATCCCGAAATTATACGTGCAGAGTATAATGGACTTCACTTTCAAAGTGCGTTACTGATCTCGTGGCTTGATTAATTTGTCGGGCTTTGGCAGATGTATGAGCTCTCAAGCAGAGAACAGTAAGGTTTTCGTTGTGACTTTCGACGTCGGCGTCTCCAGATGCCTCACGGGCGGAGACCGGCTCCGTCTCGTTGCGGATGCAGTCGGGGGAGGTGGGGCGGGGCCCGAATGAGGTGGGAATGGGGGGAGAAGGAGGGAGGGGCGTGATGGGGGGGAAGGGAGGAGAGGGAGGGGAGGGCGGGATGGGATGGGCTGGGGCGGGATAGGGTGGTGGGGCGGGGCGGGATGGGGAAAGGGGGAAGGAGCACGGGCAGGAGGGGAGGGGTGGGAAGGGGCTGGAGTGGGGCGGGATGGGGCGAGGGCGGGGCCGGGAGGTAATTTCGACGGCGGCTGCCTGCGTCCGCCGCGTTTCGCCTTATCAACAGCGCAGCCCAGTTCCGCCCTCTCGCCGCGGATTTCCCTTATTACCTCGAACGGGGTTTCCTTCCGGAGAAGACGCCTAGCGGTGGGTAACGGGGAGGGGCTGGAGAGGAAAGGCGATGTTGATGTTCTGTGGTGCCGCCTTCGCTCGCCAAGCAGTGGCCCAAACGCTCTTTTCGGGAACGGCTGCGGAACGAGCTGGTTGAACGAGAACACAAACCGCAAACGAATGGTCAATGAAAACTGATTTTAAAACCTAATTAAAAATACAAATCAGAAAAGTGACAGTATAAAATTTGCAATTTTCTATAATTTTTATTTATAATTATGTACGAAATAAATATTGTAAGACACCTTTATCAGATTAGAAGATTAGAGAATTATCAAGCGGAATTTGATAACCAATCGCGTACTTGAATGAGGTGTTACTATACGAATACCGACCAGCATTTTCTCCACTAGTAAAAATTCCATAGTTTAAGAATGTTTGTTTAAATTTGACTATTCATCCTGCAAAAGTGTCGGTTGATGTTGATAGCAGTTAGTAGGAAGCCATTGATTATTACAACACTTGTTTTCTAAAAACGCTTATTACAAAACTGATCATAGTTTCGTAAAGTATTACTTTAGAAAATAAAAGTGAATAAAATCATTTAAATATGTGCAAATTATAAAATGTCTGACAAAACAAATAAAAACATGCACGCCAAATTGTAAAACACCCTTTTTTAAAAGTTGGATAAAAATAAAATCGCACGGCTAGGACAAAACCCCGTCGCATCGTTTGGCAACTCGTCCATCTCAACTATATAAAAACTCCTCTCTCGTATCTATCTTCAGAAGAAATATAAGGGCGCCATCCACAAAGTTTTATTCCTAATATTCGAGTTACGCAGCACGTTTAAAAGCAAGTTTATTGAGATGAATGTATTTAGGTGAAGTATAACGATTATAATTACAAAGATCCAATTGACTTATTCGTTTAGTTAATGCTTCAAAAATTATTTGTAAATATTGAGAAAGCTTTAGTTTGTCTCGATGTGTTCTAAAATAGGTTTTCCATAATTTATTGCTATGAAATAGTTATTTTTCTCATTCTTATTTCTTTGTTTCCAAAATTTACCTCACGGTTTGTTTTTTGACCATACTTTTAGGGATTAAATTTACAATTCAAATAATCTTACAAGTTTAGACAATTGTAAGGCTTATTTCCAGAGGGATACACATACATTTCTGTTTTCAACTTTTTACGTGTCAATATTTTCTTCAGGTGCTCGCCCGTCATGCGGTCAAATATTGTGTTCAAAATTGGCATTTCTCTTGTGTAAAACGGTATCCGAAAATCGTTTAATATTATCTTGAAGAATAAGGAAGAATTTTAGTAGATTTCCTTCTTGTAAAATTGTATTTCTTAAAGACATGACACTTTGTAAACAAGCTCTTTAATTCATTTGACTGATTGGGATTACTTCAATTCTGCGCATATGCAGTAGCAGCTATCATTTTGTCCCTAAGAATCACATTTGTGCCCTCTGGGATTTCTACAGGCGACAGCTGTAGAAGCTATGCGGAAATGAGAAATTTCCCGTCGTGAGGTTGGCAGGCATGTATAAGGTCTGCAAACAGACAGGGAATAGCTTGCGGGGGGTTTAATTAAAGTTTATTGGAACTGGATTCGCTTTCTCCTAGCTGCCTTCGCCCACCTGCTCATTCGAGGAGGGGAATATGCCTCTTTGTACGCCGCACACGTCCCAGTGTTCGGCGGCGAGTGGCGGAACACAGACCCTTAATTTGAGTTTTGGTAATTGCTTTCAAATTCCAAAGTATGATTCCGAATGTTCGGAACTTTGCAAATCATTGTTTAACAGTGAAAATAGCATCCACTTAAAACAGCTAGATCTTAAACTGTGCGTTACTCCATCTACGACTGTACAATGCATGGGTATTATTCTAATATTCATACTCATTTATCCGTACAATGCATGGGTACATAATACTCATTTATTAACAAGAATTAGACCCGTGCAATTAAATTTCACGGAACATATAAGAGGCAATTTATTTGTATATAAATCTGGAGATTTTGCGCTTTCCCCTCCCTCTTTCATCCTCTCCCCTCTCTTTTTCACCCTCTTTGTGGCACTTCCATTGTTTTTCATCCACGAAGTGTCGGTGCTCCCCTTCAAAGGAACTACGACACTTTCACCGCAATCAAGGACCTCACAGCAAGTTACCAAAATTCTACTTCTTTTAAAGCACATCTAAGTAACTCTGGAGTATTCCCTCTGGATAAATCAATTTTAATGTTAAGCTAGAATTTGTCCGCGCGTCATAGGCATTTTCTTTCGGAAAACTTCGGACTATCACATACAGACTTCGACAAAAGAATATTTTTTCTCTTGCTTCATAATTTATTTTTGTATGTGTAAATCAAGTAAAACATTGAAAGGAAAAACATTGTAAAAATTGTAAACCTGACTCGTGGATTAATGCACTTTCGTATAAAAACACTTTTTAATCTGTCAATTAACTGTTGTAAAATGATAAGCCTTTTGATGAAACGAAATATTTCTTCTAAAGGAATCAACTGATAAATGTTTAGAAACATTTATGGTACAGTAACGGTCCTCATTTTTCAAGAGATTTGTTTGGGAAATAAATGGAAGAGCATTGCTGTCCCGCGTTTGCCGTTGCATTATGTAAGAAATTTTTGTGATAATATTATCTAAAGCCACACTATGAGTACTTTAGAAATTACCGATTAAATCTGAAGCCAAACAGCGTTGAATTGTTTTAATTTCAAGGAAATACTTTCCATTTGTCAACTAGCATACGAACGAAATAATTATCAAGCAGCGGAATCTCTTAATTCCCGGTCTCCCGTTTCTTGGAAGTCTGAAAACCCTTCACTCCCTCAAGCGCGCGATTCCCTACAACGCGGAGGCCGCCGCTGTCTTCTGTTTGCTCGGAGCGCGGATTAAAAAGTTGACAATCGCGGCTGTAGACTACGCACAGCCCTTAATTGAGCCGGGGATTTTGTAGGGGCGGAAAATAAGCGCGAGATATTTTAAGCAAAGTTTCTCGGGGGCGGGCGGGTGATCTCGGAGAAGCTTTGAAGGGAAGGGAAGGGAAGCGAAAAAGTCTCTGGCAGAGCGGTGCGCAACCTCCTTTGCGCTGAAGCGTGGGTGTGTGTGGTGCGGTCGCCCTGCGCCGGTTCGACTGCGTCCCAGAGAGGGCGGAAGGCAACGGCGGAACGGCAGGCGCAGGGGTTCAGGGGCGGGAAAGCAATGAAAGCACGAGGAAGGAAACGCAGAGGAAACATATGGCGAAACAGCCGCCAGGGGAAACAAAGCAAAGAAAATATAGGACGTGGAACAGACGGCGGGAAAAACAGGGATTGCGGAAAACAGCGCGGGGAAAACAGGGGATGGGGAAAGCAGGGACGGAAAATGCAGGGGCGAGAAAGGTAGAAGAAGCTGGAGCGGCGAATAAGTAGGGGGAATCAAGGGGTGGGATGTCCTAGGAGGAATGGGAACAAAATGACACATGAGGGTATCGGTTGGGCAGGGAGTAACGCAAGAGAGTGAACCGTCGAATTGTAGAGTTTCGAGCGAGTGAAGAGGGCGGGGTTTGGGAGGAGCAGTGGACACGGAGGGGAGGAGGAGACCAAGGACAAAAGCTCGGAAGATGACAGTTCTCAGACGCCGTGGAGGTGGAGAGCGGTTGTAGACATGAACTAAGGGAGGGGGGCATAAACATGAAATACCAAGCAGCGGGGCCGAAAAGGAGCAGGATCGGTGTGGGAAGAAAATGGGAAGAGAGCAAGAATTAAACAGGGGTTCCAGGACCACACTCGCGAGGGAGGGATATCAGTCAGAAAGGCGATATGGGGAAGGCAAGGGAATCTAAATACTGAAGGCAGGCAAAGGAAAAGAACTTCTGACTGTAGAGAAAAACGGAAACAAAATCGTATTGAAATGAGAGTTTTTGTAATGCGAAGGACGGGGATTAAGTTCCGTTCTAAACAAATTTTAGTTGAATCTTTTGATGGCTGTCTTTCCATAGTTCACAAATTAAAATCTTTAAATTACTGTTTTGGACAAAATTGTTGTGTGCCATGTAGAATTTGAAAAAACAAAATCATTCAATTCGCTGAAATATTAATTACTTTAGTGAACAAAAACTATAAGGCTTAAAAAATATAAATTTTATGTGATAGTTTGAACCCAATTTCGAAAACGTACATTTTAATTCAAATTCCTCAGTGGTACCGCCTGGTATCGCATTGTGTCAAGCAGTGCTTGCGATCATGCGACTTCTAGCGGCTAAACGGAGAAAGACGCGAAATGCCATGAGATAATCCACCATGGCCATAGGGGCTTGAGGGGCAGGAAATAATGTAAGGAAAAGAAGCGGCTTATCAAGAAATATCACTTACTGAAGTCTTATATTTTATGCCAATATTTATCATGCGCGTGGAATAGCCATGAGTCGTTTTTATTCAATATTGATCGTTCGTTTCAATGAATGTACTCGTAGGTTGTGACCGCCTTTGAATCCGACCTGAGCGGTGAACGGGCGGTTGGCGGAATTGCGCGAGGGCGAGAAGGGGAGAGGAGAAGGCGAACGAGAACGCGTGGGTGGCGAGAGGGGGCGGGGTGAGGCGACACACAGAGGCGAGGAGTGGGATGAGGGGAGATCAGCGGGGTGAATGGAGCAGGGGAGGGGCGAGTAGAGGAGGGGAGAGCAGGGGAGGGGAGAATGATGCAGGGGAGAACAGGGGAGGGGAGAGTAAGGGAGGGGAGATCGGCGGGGAGAATGATGCACGGGAGGGGGAGCAGGGGAGGGGAGATCGGCGGGGAGAATGATGCGGGGGAGGGGAGATCGGCGGGGAGAGTGATGCAGGGGAGAGGAGCAGGGGAGGGGAGAACAGGGGAAGGGAGAGCAGGGAAGGGAGTGCGGTGAGGGGAGAGCAGGGGAGGGGAGAGCAAGGGAGAGGAGAGCAAGGGAAGGGTGGGAAGAGGTGGGAAGGTATGAGAAAAGTGGCGAGTAAGTGCAGGGAGCGGCGGGGATGGTCGTTCGGGCGAGGAGGGGGAGCGAGTGCCTGTCGGAGCGGTTGAGGCGCAGAGGCGCTGGGAGGAGGGTGCGGCGATGAGCCGCCAGCCGGCGCTGTGGCAGAGCAGGGCCCTTAAAGCGCGTTCTGCCCTCCGGGGCCCGCGGTCCAAGACCTCGCACTTTTATGGCGCCCATAAACAGCGAACTGTTTTAAGAGGCCCTCGCGCCACCAACTTCTACGCCCTCCCTCCCTCACCCCCCCGCCCCTACCCCCGCCCTCGATCCCTAACCCGCTTCTACCTTCGTCCGGTTCCTCGTCGCTAATGCATGCTCTATACTTCCGACATCCCTAAATTCCGATATGTCTCCATTGATATACTTCTGGCCATGTTGTCGTTTTTAATAAACAACCGAAAGAAAAATGTATGTGCTGGTATTGCAAAATAAACAATGGTTTTTCGGTATTATGTTACCTTTGCAATAAAAATGCATGAAGTCTCCAGTTCGGAAATTCGACGCCACTGGCACTAGTGAAGGGGCAAAGACGACCTGCCAGCTGCCGATCGCTCAACGGCCAGAGAAAACAGTGGGAAGGGGTGCATTGCAGGGGAAGAATGCCCAAAAGAAAACCATGGAATGGTTCCTCCTGGGCTTCCTCTCTCATAAGAAATCAAAGGAGAGGGTAGATAAATAAACAAGTAAATGCAGATAGGTGAAAGTTGAAACGCTCGGAAAGGCTTGGAAGGGTGAGCCGTATGGAACGGGAACTGAGAATGGGTGGACGGGAAGTAGGAACATGATACGGCCGGGAAGATTGTAGGAGTGGAAAGGATGTAAAGGCAAAGAACAAACCAAGCGAACAGGCGGGAAGTAATGCGACCAAGGAGAGTTGAACGGCACTGGGAGGGGAGAGATAGGACTGGGAAGGGAAACGTCAGGGCAGGGCTAGGCCAGGAGGAACGAGTCGGAAAGGAACAGCATGATGCTGGATAACGTCTAGGTATGTTGGGTTGATTGTGGTGGGGTGTGTAGGTGGGGCGAGGTGTCGCGAAGCGTGACAGTACTGGGCGGGAAAGGACGGGAATGGGCAGGAGGGACGAGAAAGGGACGAGAAGGAACGGAACCAGAGACGGGACAGATCATGACTGCAGGGCGGAACAGGTTGGAAGGAGCGGAACGAGGTGGGAGAGGATTGGGAAGAAGGAGGCGAAGTGAAACTGACTGAGACGGAGCGTGGTAGGACGATAGCATGGGTCTGGGTAGGATGGAGGGGCGGGGTGGGGCGGGCAGGGCAGGCAGGGCAGGGCAGGATGAATGGTTGGAGCGGAGTAGGTCAGGACGGGACAGGAAGGGACAGACGGAATGGGATGGGGCAGGACACTGACACAGAAGGAATGGGATGGGAAGGCTCGAGAAGGCACAGAAGGCAGTGGTAGGGCGGGCACAAAGTTGCGGGACCGGCAGGTGGGACAAGAGTGGGCGGGGCGGAGGCCGATAGCGCGTCTTCGCCTGCATTATTTACGTGGCCTTCTCGGCGCCCGTCACCCTTCGACACTGGGGCGGCTAGTGCGCGCAAGGGGACAAGGCTAAGGCACCTGAGGACAGAGACCACTTTCTTTCACAGGGAAACTCACAATGGCCCTCTTAAACACTTGTGGTGACGTGTTAAAGTAAACAAAAGGCTTAACAAGGTACCATCTTCTATTGCTCTTAGAAACATTTTGTAGGACGAATAGTTTACCGAAATTTGCTGAGTAAAGAGTTTATTTCGTGGATTCACACACGAACTAGTGGCCTTCAAGCTTAGCACTCCCTTTGCTTTAAGTATCTTTAATAAAGCGTCTTGAAATAATACCTTACAAGAATAAAAATGCAAACGTTACGTCATCACGAGCTACTTGGACCCTTAGAGTACTACTTGAACCCACGCGAAAAAATGTTTTCCGTGGTTACAGCCGCTTATACATTGCATTGACCAGTTAGTTTGCAGCTGCTTCCGTGCGATGGCAACACAGTGCGGCATTAAACGCGTTTAGCGTAATTAGGTGGTGTATCTGTAAGTTACAGCACTCTATTACGTGTCTAGAGTCGCAATTGGCGGAATTTGTGCTCCGCAAATCTGTTGTATCTCTACACTGGATTTCAAGATAGTTGATTAAGGGATACATTTACATTTTAGCAATTATATATTTGTAAATATAATGACTATGATAACTTCGTCATTACTAGGACGCTTTTTTTTTCTAGATTTCCTAATTGTGAGCACATAATCTCAAAAACTGGGCTACTTGAACCCACACTCACAGTAGGACAAGTAGCCCAAAACTTTCTTTTTTATATTTTTAATGCGTTAAACGTTTTATTTCGATATTTAAAACTTCAACAATAGTTTTCTCTTGCCTTTACAGTAATCTGACCGTTTTAGTACCTTTCCAGAATTTTTCCGGAAATTTCCTGAAGTTGGAAATATGCGAATTACAAGGACCACGAGGCTTAAGGAATGGCAGCAATATTGTCGGGAATAATGTCATAAAGACATGTTGAAGCTTCCTTTAAAATAAGTCGATCGACTTTAAAAAGTGGACTGAAGAAGAAATCCATTCAGAAACTGGGCCATCCAAAAAGAAGACGAAAGATTAGTCTTCGCAAGACACCGTGACCAAACCAGTAATTTCAGGTTTCCTGTTGAACTCTGTTTCAGATTTATAGCGAAGTCTTACTTGTAGAATATTTAGATTCATGTTTGTACAAGAAAATCTAGGAACACGTGGACCCAGTGCAAATTTCAGTGGTTTTATGTAATAAAACATAGCGTGGGTTCAAGCAGACCACACAGCAGTGTAACTTGAACCCAATTTTCAAAAAAATATTGCGATTTGTGTTAATTATATCTTAACGAACTACTCTCAACAAATCTGTAGATCTACGGGGAAAAAATATATTATTTCATGGATTAAAATTTTAAAAAACTTTCAGTCTCGAAAAATTGGGTCCTAAGTGGCCCGTGATTACGGTACTGCCTTTGGCTCAACAATATCAGAAATCTGACAAGATCCGTTGCGTATTTAAATCTTGCTGGCTCCAATACTTTTGGTTAAGATATATTCAACAAGTGCATTACGCAAAAATGTAAAATCGCTTATGGCTTCAACTTACATTCACTTATTTCCATTTGTTACTTCACTAATCGTATTCAATTACTGTGATTTGTATTCTGTTTATTACCTGTGGTACTGCATCCATTATTGCAATACATTCCCATTAATGTAACTAACGAAGTTTAGTTCACTAGCAACCATAAATGGCACTTTTTATGATTTCTCTTTTAACGACCTTCATTGAATTATGCCATTAAATATTGTTTATGTTAACTGGTCTGTCATTATCCAACTTCACAGAAGGGAATTCTTATCATTCTACTCTCATTGCATCAACTGCTTTTTAAGCTTGTAGCTAGACAGTCGGTATTCACGGCAGGCAAGTATCAATCTAGCTAACGATGTATTTACATGTGACAGAACTCATTTGTCCTCTGCTCATCCTTCTGCATACAAAGATAATCATATTTGGGTCAGTACTAGAGAGCCGCGGTTGCAAAAATACTGTTGAACAAAAGCACACCAAATGGTTTTCCAAAAAGTAGTTTACAAATCTGCTCAAGAACAACAAATAAAATGCTCCATTATAACACTACGATAAATTAAATATTTTAACAAAAACAAACTTCACAAATATTGAAATAACATAGTATAGTAAATACGGATACACGGTTAAACAGTTCCTTATGTTGCAAGAAAATAAAAGCCGGTGCTAATCCATAATGCAACATGTGAATAGCGAATATTAATGATAAACGGTCTCTTCCCGGCATCCTTGCGGAAGAATGGCGTCTACAGAGTCGCGAGCAGTCACGCACTAATATTATAATTTAGTCAGTACTAGAATATGCGAAATTACAACCAATTGCATTTTTCAGTCAAAATTAAAATTGCTGTATTGTTTTTCGATATTTTCTGAGTTATTGGGCATCTAAAACAACAACCATTTTTCAAAAGGCTGGTAGTTGTATAGTTTTCTTTCAATTTCTGCGCAAGCTGAAAATTTCTCATGCAGATGTTTGTTGTTGGTTTTTTTCGAGTTTCTGGATAGCTAACAACACCGTAGGACACCGTCTTTTAAAAGGTCGGAAGCTGCATAGTTTTCTTTCAATATTCGCGTGCATTGGAAATTAGTAATATAGATACATTTACTATACATTTGAAAATTAATATATCTGTATTAAATTGTCAATAGTAGATATATAACATTAAGTTCACAGACATTTTTGTTATATAATCAGGAAGAGCGCCGTCTCTTGAAAGATTTCTTGTATTATCGGTAGATCTGAGTTTCCATTAAGGGAAGAAAGGAAAGTGAGAAAGAGGGGAAAGACCATTATTCTTCCCAGCGAACTAATAACTCAAGTCGAAAGGAAAACTGCCTTCTCTTCTGTTCCTTTCGCGATAAATCTTTGCGCCAGTAAGTTAAAACCTTTTGACACAATATAGAAGGAGATCATCTACATGGAGATGTCTCATTTCCTCATCTCTGAAGCAGAAATTGAAGTAATTTAACAAAACATTAAAATTGATAACGAAGGACGTTCTGGAGCAGGAAGAAATTCTCGTCGATAACATTCATAGCATGGTTTTAATGGGCTCCGCTGTAAATTGCAAATTTCAATTTTGTGTCATCTGCCTGAGGTTTCAAAAACTTTAATTTACTAACACTATTGTAGGATTGTACTCTCCGGATATTTAAAGACAATCACTCATTTCTTTACAATGAAAATATTTTATAAACATCGAATTACACTAAATTCGAGATCTACAAATAAACAATCTGTAAAAGTCCTGAATGATGATAATCAGGAACGAATTAAAACTATTTCAATTCCTTATATTCCCAAGATATTGTATGATTTTCACAAAACAATGCAAATATATAATCCAGTCCAGAAAAGCCGATAAGAGTAGCCGAGATCGCTAAAACAGTAGTGCTGTGGTGGTCTTGGACCGAAGGGTAGCGGGTTTGAGTCCCGCTTGGGTATGGTTATGTTTGTGTGTATCTTTGAATGTTTGTAATTGTCCATTTGATCATCATTATCATTTCGACTCATTCACCCAGGACTAACAAGACTAACAACCATGGGTGTAAAAACTGATTCAGCATGAAAATGCTGATTCCCCATAAAAAAGTCACGTGCACCTACTCTTGATAAATATGAATGAGCCCCGGTAGGTTACACTTTCGTGTGCTCCCGAGGCGGCCAATTCGCGACCAAACAAAAATTACGATTAACAGAAACGGGCTTACCATGAATGTTAATATCGAAGATTCTGTTCCTCTTGTAGGCAAAGCAAACTTCGTTTACCTCTGTTCCCTATCTAGTCTGCCCGTTAATTGACGTATGTCAAATTAAAAGGCACCTTAAGTAGAAAAAGATCATTAGAGTAACATCAAAACTTCCACTATTAAATTAAATTCTATTTCCCGCCATAACGCTGAATACCTTACATGGTTCCGATTTCCAAAGCTCTTGCATTTTAGATCAGGAAGATAGGAAATGCCCACCTAATAATACGATTGTGTATTCCAATATTTTCACTCACCATATGACCATCTATTGTACAAAAGTTAATTACGCTCCCGTGAATATTAAGTGTATTGCCAAAAGTTTTCATTTTTCTGCTTTCGGTTTGTTTTCTTCTTACTCTTTTGGCCTTACCCTCCCCCTTCCCATTTCTTTGCCCCTTTTTACCCTTCCCCTCACTTTCTCTTAGTTTTTACTTTCTTGCTACGGGGTGGAGAGAAAGTTATATAATGCTGCGCGAAAAACCTGAAATTCCAGCAGAAAACCTCTTATTACAGGGCCCTGGTAATGAAAAAGTGGATAAATCCAATTGCCAATATTTAGAAAAAACATCCTCTAACACTTGCTGTAGTCAGAATCCATGTTTTGTGCGTCCTTGATACTGAAAACTCGAATGACGGTAAAACGCCCGTCCGTCCCTCCGTCCGTCCCTCCGTCCGTCCCTCCGTCCGTCCCTCCGTCCGTCCCTCCGTCCGTCCCTCCGTCCGTCCCTCCGTCCGTCCCTCCGTCCGTCCCTCCGTCCGTCCCTCCGTCCGTCCCTCCGTCCGTCCCTCCGTCCGTCCCTCCGTCCGTCCTCTCCGTCCGTCCCTCCGTCCGTCCCTCCGTCCGTCCCTCCGTCCGTCCCTCCGTCCGTCCCTCCGTCCGTCCCTCCGTCCGTCCCTCCGTCCGTCCCTCCGTCCGTCCCTCCGTCCGTCCCTCCGTCCGTCCCTCCGTCCGTCCCTCCGTCCGTCCCTCCGTCCGTCCCTCCGTCCGTCCCTCCGTCCGTCCCTCCGTCCGTCCCTCCGTCCGTCCCTCCGTCCGTCCCTCCGTCCGTCCCTCCGTCCGTCCCTCCGTCCGTCCTCTCCGTCCGTCTCTCCGTCCGTCTCTCCGTCCGTCTCTCCGTCCGTCTCTCCGTCCGTCTCTCCGTCCGTCTCTCCGTCCGTCTCTCCGTCCGTCTCTCCGTCCGTCTCTCCGTCCGTCTCTCCGTCCGTCTCTCCGTCCGTCTCTCCGTCCGTCTCTCCGTCCGTCTCTCCGTCCGTCTCTCCGTCCGTCTCTCCGTCCGTCTCTCCGTCCGTCTCTCCGTCCGTCTCTCCGTCCGTCTCTCCGTCCGTCTCTCCGTCCGTCTCTCCGTCCGTCTGTGAACAGCGACTAAACTGTTCAGTCGACTTTCTCAAAAATGAATATTCACCAATCGATCTGGGGGATATCGCGGCCCCTTGAATTTGAAACAGATATTTTAATTTTGGCGAGTACTTTACTTGAAGCCCCTGGAACATTTTCAAAATTTTCAAAAAATAACCATGGTTTTTTATTAAGTATTTTGTTGGATAGTGTAAAGGACGTTGAAATGAATTGTGCAGGTCTCGTGTTCGTTAAAATTCCATATTTTTCCAAAATTTCTAAAGTTCAAAAGTTCAAAATTTTTTCAGAGTCTTCCTACAACTAAAAACTAAAGATAGAGATTTTTCCCTTAAAGAAATCTGTTCCTTCAAGATAGATTTTCATATGAGGTCATTTACAATTTGTCGAAAATTCATGCACTCTTCGCTTCATTTTGCGTGAAAATGCGGGCGAGAAAGTACATGCTGTTTCAGCAGCCCTGGGTTCTTATATGGGACGTTAATTTGGGTTTCTGGTCTCGACGGGGGAAGTCGACCTGTATACATGGCTCTTGTTTCGGTCAATTCCTTCATTTTCACTAAGTCTAAGCAATCGCTGCTTGTTTAATTTAATTCACTATTAAAATTTCATGTAGAGTCTTCAAGATCCCGCCATTATCAAATGAGTTATTGGCATCGACACTATCAGTATCAAAATCTTATAGATGCCTTTTAACATAGAAAATGTTCATAAGTTCATAAGTTGCTATTATTTGGCTAATTGACACATCGCGGATGATAAATTTGTGGTGACATTAAGATCGGAACGAAACGACGAACAAAGCAAATTCAATTCTCCTCATTATTTCCTCGTTGTGGTCAAAATGTCATATTTTCCTAGAACTTTGTGAAGGATTAAATGGCGACTAGAATAATTACTGTCAGTGACCGCACTTAAACAGCTTTCCTGGAAAACTGTTCTGAAACATAGACAAGTCATTTGATTAAGCACACTGCTTAAGGCAATATTTGGGAACTTCTTACTCCACGTACGTCATAGAAACACCCTTTCCGAGAATTAAGCTGCATTATCTTAGAATTCCGACGAAAGTTTTCACTCAAGAATAAGAAGTAATAATAGAGGACAATAAGAAATAAAGGAGAAAATTATGACGAATGACAGAGAGGTATATGATTAAGGTGCTCGTGTTCCCCAACTTTCAGGTCCAAGTGACAGAGGTTCAGGGCGGTCGTCGACTGCCAGTGAACGCAATAGGAGAGCGAGACGAGAAGGGTCGGGGAGAGGTAAGAATGAGGAAAAGGGACGAGAAAAGAGATGAGAAAGAAAGTTCGTGCAAAGGTAAGGAATACAAGGAAAGGAAAAGAGAGGAAAGGGGGGGTGATAAAAGAGAATGAATAAAAATAGCGAGAAAAAGGGATGATAAAACTGGCGAGGAGGAAGGCGAGGAAAAGTGTCAGGAAAAGGGCTGGACTGGAGAGGCAGAACGGGGACAGACGAGGGGGGAAGGTGAGTCAAGGTGAGGCGGGGATGGACGGGTAGTGAAGAAGGAAGAGAATGAGAAAAGGGGCGAGGAAAAAGGGTTGGGAAAAGGACGCGAGAATAAAGGAGAAAAAAGCAGATAGAAAGAGAAAAAAATATTAAGAGAAAAGGGGTGATAAATGAAGATGAAAAAAGGAAGCAGGAGAAAGGGGCAATACAATGGGAGAAGATGAAAAAGAAGAAGGGGAAATGTGTGAGGAAAAGCGCAGGACGAGGCCAGGCAGAGGAGAGGCGTGTGGTGTGGGGCGAGGCGGGGAGAGGCGGGTGGGGTGGGGCGAAGCGGGGAGAGGCGGGTGGGGTGTGGCGAGGCTGGGAGAGGTGGGTGGAGTGTGGAGAGGAGGGTGGGGTGGGGCGAGGCGGGTAAGATAAGTCGAGGTGAGGCGGGGCGGGGCGGGTGAGTCGAGGTGAGTCGAGGCGGAGCGGGGTGGGGCAGGGCGGGGCGTGGCGGGGCGTGGCGGGGCGCACCTGAGGCGCCAGCTGCACTCGATGCATCTTCATTAGAGGCCCCGGCGGGTGGAGGGGTGGCGGAGGTGGAGGTGGAGGTGGGAGGGGGCTGTTAGGCGGTTAATGTAAACAGAACGGGCGGCGCCTGCGCTGCATTATGCATGAGGCCACAGAGAAATCTGACGCGGGGGCGGGCGCACCATCAATCACCGACGCGAGAAAAAGTCGGGGGCGGCGCCGCGTAAATAAGTAATGAGAGCCATCTATCGCGCTCGCGCTGGTTCGCATCGGGGACTCTTCGGTTCTTCACCGACCACGCCCCTTCTGGTTCTCCCCCGCTCCCCCCCCCCTCCCTGCCGGTCCCACACGCGCGACCACATAAAAGATTCCATCCAAACTACAACTTTACATGTTCAATATTCTCCAACACGTATAATACTATTTTCGATCCCAGTAGAAATATATTGTATACTTATACTGAGCACCCCATGAGACAATTCTGGACGTTGATATTTCACTGAATACGTTGGTATCGCATAAATGGTTTAGTAAAATTAAATTAAATTGCAAGTCGTTCACTTTGTATTTTAAGGAAACTGAATTTGATTACTTAGAGATTTTAATACTGGAAAGAACGAACAAAATTGGGTTTGCGGCCCGGACAGCCGAGGTCGCCAAGGCCGAAGGGTCGTAGCTGCCTCGACCCTAAATAGTCGCGGGGCCGAATCCCGCCCGGAGCGTGAATGTTTGTGAGTGTCCGTACGCGAGTTCCGCTAGCAGTTATCCCAAAGTTTCAAAACCAATGTTAATTAAATGATCGCTGTATGACCTTAGTAGTTGAAAAAGCGACCTTAAAATAAGTTTTGAAAAATGGGTTTAAATGAATCTGCTGGGGAAGTTATAGGAATTCTCTGACGCGCCTCCGTGCCTTCCACTCAGCGCCAAAGTTCGCAGCCTTGGTTGTCTCAGGGGCGTGGAGGAGCTGGGAGGTGCGAGGCGGGGCATGGCGGGTCAGAGAGGGGAAGGAGAAGGGAGGGGAGGGCAAATCCGCTATGACATCGCGATGTTTCGATCCTCGGCCAGCGCGCAGTACTGACCCGCTGCCATTGATTCCTCTCTCTCACTCGGGGAAGGGGTTATACAATAGAATGCCTTCGAGAAATGTATTTCACGAAGACTTTAAGAAGACTCTCAATGGAATCGTCAGAGGTGACACGTCGAAACATGCTCAGACTTGTTTTACCCCAATATAAATGTGAAAGAAAGTACGTATATAAAATCTCAATTGTTTATAACCACTGGTAATACTTCTTTAATTATTATAGTAGACTAATTTTCTTTATGGTGCAGTAGCTAGAAAAGTACACACCCCTACAAAAACTAGCAGCAATCTGAAATCGTTTAAAACTCATCTCTTAAAAGAAAATGCTCTGGTTGAGTTCTACACCGCTAAACTGTGCGAAATTAAATTATCTCAGAAGGTTATAGTTGCTACGCTTTAGTTGTTCGCTAATCTTGGGTTAATAATAATAATTATTATTATATTATTATATCGTTTTTCTTAATTATTTTAGTTGTTTTCACTCTAATTAATTTTCCAAATCATCTAGATTACATGGAATCAATTGAGTATTACAATTTTATTTTGGGCCGCCGGTTGTGATTTGTTTTTATTAAGTTAATGGTCTGCACTTAAATCGTAGAAAGTGAAAAAATGGCACCAGTATGCCTGATGATATTATCTGGAATTACTCTGAATATTAGACTCATGAATTATTCGTTTGAACTATCGCGAAAATGCTTCAATAATATTCGGTCACTAGAGCTTTCCGCAACCACGCGGAGGAAACTGGTCTACATTTGGAGGAAAACAGTCGAAATTCAGTGTCAGTTGAAGGTCTCCAGAGAGCGGGGCATCACTGTGATGGGATGGGGCGAAAAGACAAGTTCAACACGACATTTGAACCAGTTGGTATATTTCAACATGCGAGGGGAAAATCAAAAGAAATAAGTTGTCTATTGAATGGTCCTCGTCCTAAGATTAATGACCTCATTATTAGGCATAAGAATGACAATAGAATCCTATCTGTACCTCAACAAGGTCGTTCTCAGTTACTGAATGAACGAGAAAGATGTCTCATCAACATGGAGGTAAAGAAAAATCCCAAGGAAAGTGCATTAAAATGCTGCACAAGTTGCAACAACATTCGAAAAAAGTTCACTTAAAAATCATTCGAAATGTTATTTGACAAAAGAAAGATACAATTCCAGAGTACCCTGTAAAAAGACCTTCGTGAGTGAAATTAATTGGAAGAAATAGTTATTTATAGTCACGAAGTCCTTAAAGACTAATGGAGGACGAGTCACATCCAATGTTTTTTGTTATTTCTAATTTTTCTAGTTATTCAAAATAAACATTTAACACTTTCATGAGTTAAGAATTGCCATTACTCTCAATATTCTGTACCATGGTTTGTTGATACAGTTAGTGTAAAAAGTGAATGGACACCCGTTCTTTTCACTCAATAATAACTCTGATTCGAGTTTTAGGCGTCATAAAAATAAGAGGAAAAAATAAATTTATTTTAACTAGCATGCTCTCTTCATTTCTCAAAAACATTTTTTTAAATCTCGAAATAGGGACGTGTGTAAAAACAAGTGTTAATAAGAATGCCATTGGTAGCAGGCGCAAAAAGTCTTTGGACACTGAAAGAATATGTAAGTAAAACTACGTCGCGTTTTCGAAAATGTGTTTCTGCGCAGCTGTCAACCGTTCTTTGTATCTTTCCAACCGTCACTCCACCTTTTCCCTGAGCCCAGTTTCAATTAGAAATTTGTAGCGACAACATCGATTGTGCAAATGGGGCCCAGAAGGAGAGAATTCACTGTCTGTGAACGACAGCGAATAATTATGCTGCATAATGAATGCAAATCCATACGGGACATTTCTAGACTGTGAGGGGTTCCGAAATCCACGGTTCACGCCATCATAGACCGTTTTGGAGAGAGAAAGACCTTGGAAAATAAACCGCGCAGTGGTCGCCCTAGAGTGTTAACGGTTCAAGACGAACGGTGTATGCTGTTAAGAGAAACCCGAGGATAAGTGCCCCGACCTTGGCCGCTGGTCTCCTGGAGATCGGGAAGCGCATTTCTCCAAGCACTGTACGGAACGTGTTGCGACGAAATGCATATCACGGGCGAGCAGGGCGGAAGAAATTTTGAGTATGTTCAGCCAACAGGAAGAAGCGTCTGGAATTTGCCAAGAAACATGTAAATTTTGGTTCTGAATTTTGGCGGAAGGTCATCTTTTCAGATGAGAGCGAATTTTCCCGTTTTTGGAACGAATGGACGGCGTCTAGTGTGGAGGAAAAAGAACACAGAGTTCGAGCCGCAAAATTTAATTCCAACCGTAAAACACGGAGGTGGCTCGGTCTTAGTATGGGGATGCATGAGTGCCAGTGGAGTCGGGAATTTGCATTTTATAGATGGTATAATGAGCCAGTATGTCTACATTGATATTTTAAGGAATAATTTAAGAGCCAGTGCTCTGCAATGAATTTAGAACAAGACTACATTTTTCAACAGGACAATGATCCTAAGCATACTGCATTTAAATACGAGACTTTGGTTATTGTATAATACACCAAAACAACTGCACTCCCCTCCTCAGTCGCCAGATTTAAATCCTATAGAGCATTTATGGAGTTTCCTGGAGAAAAAAATTAGAAATAGAAAATTTTCAAACAAAACAGAATTGAAGACAGCGTTACGAGAAGAATGGAGTAATATTTCTCCTGGAATTGTACAAAATCTTGTGAATTCCATGCCACAGAGACTTAGGGCTGTGATTCGTGCCAAGGGAAATCCCACAAAATATTCAACATGATTTTTTTTTAGCAAATTTGTTCATTAGAACTATAAGTGTCCAAAGACTTTTTGCGTCCCATTTCGGCGCAGTGACTCTTGTTTTTGTCAGTACCAAGGTATCTGTTTAATTTTGTGACACGATTTTTGTGGAAATATAGGAAGAACTTATTTGTTTTCAAGAGTGTTTAATTAATTCATGTTATATCCCTCTCCATAGTTTCCACTGACCCAAAACAGAAAGATTACGTAAGTGTCCACTCACTTTTTTACACTAACTGTACATGTCTCTTGGTAGTTTTTATACAGGGTGAGTCACGTAACTTTAACACCTCCTCTAACTTTTGAATGGTTAAAGTTACTGCAATGCAGTTTTCACAGAAGTGCATGAGGGAATGGGGCTAATTGATAGGTGAATTCATTTCTGTTTTATCACTTGTATTTTACGAGGATATTTGAGGTAACTTTGTTATTTCAAATGGAACTATACATATTTTTCAGTCTATCATGACGAGCGTAAAAAGACAAATCCAGTAATATACATATGTCATATGTTGGATAAGCATTTTTTTGAGTAATTTTTATTTTTGCGACTCAGGTTTAACGGGATATTTTGAACGTACTTGCAACAGTCCGCCACACAAGGTCACGCAGCACACCAGCAGCAAACGCGCTCGCGGGGACGAGAAGGGAAGGAATCTTAGTATTTGAAGATACGAAACATATGACAAATATTCACAAAACTGTTGCAGGTTTTTCCCCCGAACTCTGCTTTCCATCCTTCCGCATATTCAATTTTTTTGTCTTTCTTTGGTTGAAGGAATTGAAGGATAGAAAATAAGGATTTGTCATAACTATGTATTGTAATAAAATTTTTTATTACTTCAACTCCTTGTAATGGGGTTTTATATCACAGGATTTTAATGGGATTTTGAAGCAAAACACTATTCAGATTAAATATTAAGACTGTACAAAGAATATTGCATATTGTGCCTTTAAATATTAATAAGCATATAATAATAACTTAGGGATGGAAACAAACATGTTTCAATACATATTACTTATGAAAATAGGGAAGAACTGAAAGCAGAGTTCAGGAAAAACTGCAACAGTTTTGTGAATATTTGGAACATTTTTTATCTTCACGTACGAAACTTCCTTCCTTTCTCTGAGTGCGCGCTTACCGGCGGAGCGCTGCGTGACCTTGTGTGGCGCACTGTTGCAAGTACGTTCAAAATATCCGTTAAACACTAGTCGCAAAAATAAAAATTACTCAAAAAAATGCTCATCCAACATATAACAATATGTATATTTTGGATTTGTCTTTTTACGCTCGTCATGATAGGCTGAAAAAATATGTATAGTTCCATTTGAAATAACAAAGTTACCTCAAATATCTCGTAAAATACAAGTGATAAAACAGAAATGAATTCACGTATGAATTAGCCCCATTCTCATGCACTTCCGTAAAAACTGCATTGCAATAACTTTAACCGTTCAAAAGTTAGAGGAGGTGCTAAAGTTACGTGACTCACCCTGTATAACAATCGCAGTGCAGAGAACAAATTGGGGAAAAGAAGAATGACGAGGGCAAGGGGACAAAATGGAAAATGGTACAAAGTGAGACAAATGATTCAAGGGGACAAATGGTGGAAGGGAACAAATGGGGCATTGGATCAAAGTGGGGAAATGGAACAAATGGGACAAGGGTACAAGGGACAAAATGGGACAAGGTGTGAAAATGGAACAAGAGGACAAATGGGACACCGGGCAAAAGGGACAATGGGGACAAAATGGAACAAGGGAACAAAATAGGACAGAGCGGGAGAATGAACAAAGTGGGACAGAATGGGACAAAATGGAGCAATGGGACGAAGTGCTGGGTCTAATGGGCAAATGGGACGAAGTTGGTCAAAGGGAACAAAATGGAACGTGGGACAAAATGGGGGAAAGTGGGACAAGGAACAAATGGGAGTAGGATACAAAATGGGTCTAGGGGTCAAAATGGAACAAGATGGACGTCAGAACAAAACGGGATAAGGGGAAGACGGAAAAGGGGACAATGGGACAAGTGGGATCAATGGGTCATGGGGGCACAATGAACGAATAGAAACAAAAAGGACAAAGGACAAGTGGGACAAAAGGGACATATTTATCAGAAGAACTATGAACATTGGTACAGTTTAAACCCGAGAGTCCGCTAAAATATTTTTAATGGACTCTCCAGCATTTTAGCGGCCTTTGCCATGGACGCGCTCTTGAAGTGTTGTTTAGATGGTTGGTTGCTAAGTAGCTAAGCGCGTATTTAACGATGTAAATAACAAAAAAATTATTTTCGTGAAGGAGCACATAAATAAGGAAAGTGAATGGTGGCAGGACGTTGCATTGGCTGATGAAAGTAAATTTAACTTGTACGAATCTGATCGCAGTGTTAGAATTTGTCGGAAGCCAAATTCAGAGCTTCAAAAAAAATATGTTGGCTACAGTCAAACATGGTGGGGACAGTGCAATGGTCTGGGGATGCATTTTCGCATCAGGAGTGGACCTTCATTGAGGATACAATGAACAAATAACCGTATCTTCAAACACTTAAAAACAACTTGTACAGAAGGGCTGATAAACTGGGCATTCGCAGCACTTTTAAATGTTACCAAGATAATGATCCCAAACATAAGACCAATATTGTAAGGGAGAGGCTATTGTACAAAGTTGAAATTGCCCAAAGATGTTGGAGAACCCCCCCCCCCAGGCACCAGACTTGAGCATTTGTGGAACGAACTCAATAAAAAGATTCGAGAAACATCCATTACGTCAAAAGAACTCAAAACAAGGTTGTTGCAAGAATGAGAGAAAATGGACCCAAAGTAAATCAAGAAAATACTTAGCAACATGCCAAATCGTCTAGAAGAAGTAATACGACGTAGAGGATACCCAACTAAACACTAAGGACAAATAATTATTTAATTTTGTTGGTTTTAGTAGGTGGACGAATATTAAATTAGTTCACAATTTTTGCATTAGTGAAGTTTTTTTATTTTCTTAGTGTATGTAAAATATTTTGGAAATATACTTTCTTTACTGTATTACGAAAAGCTTTTTTTTTCTACTAACCTTCGGACAAAATGTAATATGCAATTTAGATGTTACAATACAAAAGGTTTGAGATCATGATATTGTCGAATATTAAATTGTGTCACTGCAAATGTTTCAAATCTTGCATTCAAGCATTATGAAAACACAGATATAGTTCGAAAATCATCCACTTTCTATTAGATTTTCTCACGTGGGATATTTTTATTGATTTCTTGGGCATAATTCTAAAATAAAAATAATAGAATGTCTGGAAGTAATGATTTTTCTTCTATCTTCTGTCGAAAAGTCAATTTACTTGTGATTTTTCAAGAAATCAACTCCGTCCAGAAGGCAGCAACGCCATTTGCCGCTCTTCCGTAGCAAATCCACGATTCAAGACATTTTGTGCGGCAATAACAGAGATATTCGAGAATTGTTTAAAGATACTTCCACTAATTATGAACCGCTGAAATGTTTCGTGTGTACACTTTCCCCTTACATGTATATTTAGTTCTAAAAAATTAGGGCATGTTTCGACATGACGCCTCTGACCATTCCTTTGTCTTCCTAGTAACCTATAGT
The DNA here is from genome assembly GCA_031308135.1 of Acheta domesticus. Lineage (NCBI taxonomy): Eukaryota > Metazoa > Arthropoda > Insecta > Orthoptera > Gryllidae > Acheta > Acheta domesticus. The sequence continues at coordinate 14,765,391 of JAHLJT010008756.1, read as the reverse complement.
AAACGTGACAGTTTTGAAGTGTTTGAAGTTGTGTATGAACTCTCGTACACTATTGGTATTTTTTGGCTAAGAACGAAGAATTGTGAATCGAGTATGTATTTCACTTTCCGAAACGAGAATAAGCTCTTGTTAGCTGCGTGTCTTCGAAATGTCCCAAAATTTTAAAATGTGCAACTAAAAGAGTTACATACGTCCAAATTCAGATTATAAAAATATCCTGTTTACTTCTAACATGCATTAATTTTAATGTTTGCATTGCTCTTAACAAAAAGAACTCCCTTGAACTCGATGCAAACTCCATTGAATACTTCAACACGTGTATATTCTCATGAACCGTTCACGAAAACTCGTCTTCCGAATGATGAGTCGTTAATGCAATTGTCAGTTTCCTCTATTTGCACATACAAGGAAGAAGCACTTACTCAAAACAAACTATCGCAGAATGCAAAGTGATACCTTCGCACCAGATTGAAAGAACAGTTTATGTTCCACAAGATATAATAGTGAGGAGTTTTTATTAAGCGTTGTTTAAATAAGATATTATTGGCGAATTTGCAAGGATTAAAACACAACAGCATCGCCCATTGCCAGGAGGCACTATGCCACAAATGTTCGTTGCACAACGGAAAATTAATGTTAACCCAGTTTCACATTGACTCTTCTGTCACAAAGAAATATAATGAAGTTTTCGTACTAGTCTCGTAATAAACCATTTCAATTTATAGTTTTATGTGAGATGTCAATTATGGACAAAATAACCCTTACTGTCCGCTCTGTGGGGAAGCTTTGTAGAATCTACGAAAAAAGTGATAAACTTGCATCTGCGATGTGACTTGTAACTTCGTTTGCAACTGAAAATGACATTTTGACGCCAGCAGCGAATCTGCCAATGAACATCGTTTGACTCCCAACTGCATCTCCGGATCAATCAGAACCCCAACGGGGTTTGTTTTGCGCGTTATACTGGGCGTGTTGCTATTATTAACCATTTGGATTTTCCAGGCCAACGTGATAGGGAGAATTGCGTTATTCGTTTTGAAATCAGAGTTCAGGGAATTGTGGTTTTAATTTCAAAGCGGGGAATCGCGATTATCATGCATATGCAGCGGATCGTGCGTTCATGCTGTGAAGGAATGCAAAGCCACAATTTGCTCGTACCCGAAAGGCGGAGCAGCCTACTTTGGAAAAAATGTGTCTAGGGGCGATAAACAGAATTTAGTACAAGGAGTTTTCATTCAAGAATTAGTCCGTTATAAATATCGACTAAATAATCTTCTTCTTTTGCCGTCAGGGATTAGGGCGATGCTTGTTCCAGCCTCTCAGTCCATCTTCTTGGGCGACCTGGATCTCTTATTCCTTGAAGTCTTTATTTTATTACTTCTCTTGGGAATCTTCCATCGGTCATTTTTCCCACCTGTTCTTTCCATTTTGTTTTATTTTCTCCTTTACGAGTTGTTAGTGGGAAGATATTGAGTTCACTTCGTATGTCAGAATTTCTTATTTTATCGAGTCTAGTGCAACCTTTAACGGATCTCAGGAGGCTCATCTCAACTGCCTGTACTCTTGACGTATCTTTCTCACGAGTCACCCACGATTCTGAGCCATAGAGGAGTGTTGGTACTGCCATTATTTTGTAGAATTTTATTTGAGTTTCATTTCTTGTTTCATTTTCAAGGTGTTTTTAATACATCCACCAATTCTTTGAAATTTATGTAATTTATGTCCTATATCTTCATCCCACTCGTAAGAAATATTGCAATCTAAGTAATTAAATGTTTTACTAGTTCCAGGACGTATCCATCCACGACTATCTTAGCTCTGATAGTATATTTCCCTTGAAATGTCACAGTTTTAGTTTTTAGAACAGATATTTTTATGTTATATTCGTATCCGATTCTTTGGAGGGAGAGTACTGATTTCCGCATATTTTCTGTGTCTCTTTTAGAATTATCTGGTCATCTTCGAACAGCAAGATGTTAATTGAGATATAATTTCAGAGTATGATGCCTTGTGGAACATTAACTTGCTATTTGCATATCATTTCACCGAAATAAATATTAAATAATGTCGGTGATAATCTGCAACCTTGTCTTACGTCTTGATTTATAAAAATTTCCTTCGAACATTTTCTTCTGATGTCAATGATTGGTTTATTGTTTTCTACTTATCAGATTGTCTCTATCAAATATATGGGATAACTTTTTTATACATGAAGTTCCATAATTTGTTTCTTAGGACTCTAACAAAAGCTTTGACGTAGTCTATGAAGGCTAAGTGCGTCTCTAAATTAAGTTCCCTTCATTTTTCGATAATTTATTTAATAGTGAAAACATCATCAGTATAAGAGCCTCTTTTTCTGAAACCACTCTAATAATAGAGCTTCTGAGATATTTTTAGTCTTTCATTTAGAATTTCTCTGTATTTTATAGCCTATATTTAAAAAGCTAATTCCTCTTAGTTGTCACAAGAGTATCTTGATTGTTTGTTGTTGTTGTTTTTTTTTTTGGCTAACTTACACTCTTCAGGAATTTTCCTTTTTCTCCAACATTAATTAACAAATATCAGCAATCTTTCCAAGGAGGTAACTTCCTCCATGTTTGAAAAGTTCTATACTAATATTGTCAGGTCCTGCTACTTTTCTGTTTTTAATTTTTTATGCATTATTTAGCTCATGTAAGGATTTTTATCTACTTCACAAATGACTTAATTATTTAGATTTTGATCTATGTCATCGTCTACACCTGTTGTCCAAAACTTCTGATAGAATTTCTTCCAATCTTCCTCCGATATAACAGACATTTTTGCTGTATCTTTCTCCTTGGCATTGAAGTTCCTAAGAGCTTTGAATGCTAATGTCTGCCTTCCATGGATGTCATTCTCTATCCTACTGATAAAATTATTCCATGAGTCTTCATGAGCTTTTGTGGTAATTTTCTTAGCCACCTACGTTTAATGATATAAAAAAATCACAAAAACCGTACAAAACGTAATATCGACTAAATAATATTAAAAAAGCAAATTAATCCTAACCCATGGATCCTAGATATGGCGCGGCAAACGCTAAAGCGAGTTCATCCGATTACAATAGTTTCTCATACGATCATAACTCACTTTAATTTTCAATTAATGGGAAATGTGTGTAATACGTTTTTATCTCCGTAAATGCGTTTGCAAAGGTTATATTCAGTATTTAATCGGTACAATGAATTCTGACTAACTAATCGTTCAAATATACAGCTGCCGCTCGCGAGAGGGCATGCTAAATATACAAGTACATGACATATGTACACAAGTCGCTTTTGATCATATTTTATTATCATTCTTTCTAAACTTGTGTGGTTACTTTGCATTTAGTCTAATAATAATTTGTATTTTCGAAATTACAGGATCAAACCGTGTCTTATTCAATTGTTGGTCTATAATGTGGGAGTCATTCCGTCACGATCATCTTGACCCTTCGTACCGATTGTATTGTATGCATCAAGGTTGTCCAACTGGCGGGGCCATTTTTTGTGGTCCGCGAAAGTTTATTAGTCAAATGTGAATATCCCTGGTATCCACGTTGGGCGAGAACATCGTGCGCCGAGCGCAAGAGCCCTTTCGGGGTCAACACCCACTTATTGTAAAAGTCGGTTAAGTTCAGATTTAATTTTTTCTTGTGAATTCAGAAATTAAAACTCATCCAATCTGTTTCCCAGCGTTATACACGATACCACCTGATACCACGTATGAATCCATCTCCCCCCCCTCGTTTCAGCCCAGTCGGGCAAACTGTCGAGATCAACAATTGCGTTTGTAATCACTTGAGTAATGAAAATATGGCCCGCGAACCAGTTTAAAAACTCTAGTTGTGGCCCTTGAGAAGTTGGACACCCCTGATATAAATTGTTGCAGTCTTAAGTAAATGATTTGTGATAACTTGCTCAGAAATAAGTTGGCGGATAGAGCAAAGCACTTAAAAATGGGATTGGACTGTTTCGTTGATCTCTCTGAATTTTCGAAAACTGCGAGTTAGAAATATTGGGATTAGTTTGTTAAGCCTCGGCCAAAGTTAATATGCCCGAGCGTCAGCAAGATGTAGTGGTAAAGCGCATGACAAGTTAACTCGATGGACGAGAGTTCGAGTCTCGTCGTGGAGAAAAAAATGTTGCTGGTTGGAAATACTTTTGCAGGTTCATGCAGTAGTATGATTTTGCAGAAACATTACAAAGAACGAGAGAAATTATGTGCTGGTATAGCACCACTAGTTTCGTGCTTGCATCCTCTTCGTCCTCACATTTGTCTTCTGTCCCAGAAAAAAACATTTCACCACATCCATAATGTCACCAATAGAGTCCCAACAGTGGCGTATTTTCGGCCCTGGCTACATCGCAATTTCCAAATTTGACCTCTGACTGGAGGTGAATTCTAGCATCATGCTGCTCTGATCGGTAGTTTTCCGTGGTTTCTCCGATCAATACCAGGCGAATGCTAGAGCAGTAATCTAAAGAAACGGGCCACGGATCGCGTGCAATCTTTACCCTCTCTTCCTTGCCCTATCTCATCCTAACTTAAACATACACTTCCATGCATCACACTACCACACATGTCGGGAGGTTACAGCTTGTCCCATGTGGGGCTGTGCCACACTGGAGGAGATGCCTTGACGGAGAAACCCTCAGGATGCCGACTTCTAGGTCGCGTAGGAGGCACATCACCACCTCTCAAGTTGAAAACAGTCACTACACTAACGGAATTATCGTATCAGTTTGTGTGCCCGGAAATATCAATCAATCAACCTTCAGGTTGGTTGAACGTGCCAATGTTATCTGAAACAATTCCCTCAATAGCATGGTACCCTCAATCACTTTCATTAAACATAAATTTTACAAAAATAACCTATGAAATCCTGGAGTACTTCTTTTTCAATAGATCCCTTGTCTAAAAATGGCCTAATTAATTTAAATAATTTATTAATTGTTTAGCTATTTTACAGATAAACCCCGACGTTGATCCAGTGGTGGCTACTAGAATTTTGCAACATTTTTATAATGGTGAATAGCGCGAAATAGCGAATCGGCACTGGCTCTAAGAATTTCGCTACTCACTGGCCTCCCAGCGAACCTTGCAGTGGGTCGCGTTATTTCAAGTCCATCCACCGGAAACGAAGTTGGAGGACAAGCGAGTTTTTAATTCGTTCCCAACTTTAATATAAACGCCCGTGCTGACGGACTGGCAGGAGACGGAGTGGGAGTGAAGACGCGGGGGCAGGGAAGGGGGAGGGGAACATGAAGATCGAGACTTCTCCAAGAGAAACGCTTCCTCGCCTTCGGTTAACGTGCCCAGTTTTATTGAAAGCCCTAGCTAGTACAATGTTTAAATTCTTGAAATGACAATAGAAAAACAATTAATTTTGTAAATATACACATCGCTACTGCACAAGGAGAAATACATCTCAAAAGACGGTATTTTATGCTTGAAGTGAAGAAATCAGTTTAAAAAATAGTATATTTTCAGCTAGGCAAAATGTCATAAAAGTAGTTCATAAGACTTTCGGCATTTGGAAAAAAACACTTGCCTTCGGTCGTGAAATTAATGGCTCTGCTCTGGTTAAAATCGTTGCCATACATACAAATACTTTTCTTTTAAAAAATGTGTCACGTTCTCTAAAACTGATTTTCCTCTCAAAGGAACTTGATGTCCTCTGAGTGTGAAACGAATTTTTGATTTTGGGAGTACTTTGCATGAAGCCTCAACAGTTTCAATATTTTCGGAAAGTGGCACATTTTTTTATTACACTGTGTCCTCGGATAGCGTGGAGGACGCTTAAGAGAATGGCGTAGGTCTCATTTCCGTTCAAATCCTTGTTTTTTCGAAAATTCCAAGAATTCCATTTTTTCGGCGTCTTCTCACAACTACAGTATTGAAGAAAAAGATTTTTCCGCAATGAAATATGTTCTTTAAAGACATCTTAAACTAAGGTCCTGTACAATTTTTCAAAAATGTAAGTTATTTTCGCGTAATTTTCCTTGAAAGAATTTTTTTTAATTTATTGAAACATTTTTCTCAAAGAAACACTCCAAAAGTTTTCTTCCTTGTATGTATCAAAGTATAATGAATAAAAGTTTCTCTCCTTATATTTATCAAAGGAAGATAAAAAATGTGGTGCTAGTCTCATTTCCGTCGATTAGTATTTTCGAACACTCCAAGACTTCAAATATAAAGATACAAATTGAAGATTTTTTTTACTTTAAACAAAAGCTCTTCTAAAAAATCAGCAAAGAAAGATCGCGTACAATTTTTTGAAAAACGAGTAATTCTTACGTAATTTGTGCTTGAAATTAATGCAATTTATAAAAAACATTTTCTCAAAAACAGTTTCAAAAATTTTGTATATTTTTTACCACGGATAGAACAAGAATGACGCAAGATCCATTTTCGTTGATAAATTTTTGAAAATTGCAATTTTAGAAATAATGCGAGAAAGTGTGTGCTGTTGTTGCTCCTCTAGTTTATTATGAAACTTTGGTCTGACGGAAGGAGGACGAACTATCACAGTGGAAGAGGTTCATGTAAGATAGACCGCTTTCGTAAAGAAAGCTGCGTCCGAGCTGCCGACGCCACACGGAGCCGGAGAGCGGCCAACTCGGCGAGAGCGTCTGTTTCGCCTGCGCATGAGCGCCGCAGCGCGTGGCTTCTACTGGCGCCAAATTCGCGCCATTCACGATATCATATACGCACGTTTTCTCGAACCTTCATGTCGCTATCTGCGAGAGGAGATGGAAGGTTGACTTTTTCGACGACAGGACTATTATATCAATCTGTGGATCGTTTCTCGATGCAAAATAGTTTCTATTGCAAAGCAGCGAGCATTTCTGGTCATCACATTTTGTCAACACTTATCGCTGTTATTTAAGCGTAATTCTATTACTGTTGGTAAAGGAGTGGAAGAAGTAATTCCGGGGCACAAGGAAACGTACACTTATAATAGATGTCGTGGCATGCATCCAGAAGGAGAGGGCAGCTTGGGGCAATTTGCCTCACGGCCCGACATGGAGCCCTGATAGTTTTCGACTCGAAACATAAACAATGTATTTCCTTCTCATTCAAATTAACCGCTAATGAAAGCTCGGAAGCAGACCTAAGCAACAACTCCTAAAATATAAGTAATGTTTTTGTTTATTTTGTCATCAATTGTTATAAATAAACTGGACTCTTATCCTTTATCGTAACGAATGGGACAGAATTGGTTCGTTTCCGTGAGAACATGTATGACAACCCACAGCACCGCGCCTCCAAAAACGGAATGGCATATTGTTTATAATATCAAACTTTATATGCGCAGTGCCGCTTTGCTACGCGTATCCAACGACATTGCGAGCCTCGGACATTCAGCCTATGTGATTAAGATAAAACATCCATTGGTCTGTTCAAAGCATTTTACGCCAAAGTACTTCTTTTGCTGAATACATTTACATTTGTCATTTTGACGCTTCGTTACGCGTGGGCTTCGTCACGCGGGGGTTAATATTGGGTGACGAGGTTCCTGGTTTCGTCATACGCGATTATTGTAAAACATAATTGAGCCTGTGCAACGCGTGATTTCCAATTGTATTTCGAAGTACGTAAACAGAATGTCCTCTTTCTTGCCACTCGTGCTTGCTTTCGTTCGCCGATCTCTCGATATTGGAGTCGACTCTTCACTACAAGGCATAAGACTCATAACTGTTAATTATAAAATTGTATACAAAATATTTTTCTTAAATAAAAAATTGAAGAAAAATAATATTTAACTGTTGTTGAAGAATAATTGATATTAAAATAAATATATTTATATATGGAACGTTTCTCAATGTATCATGCAATTTTTTGTTCATGTTTGTTTCTTTATTAATCTGTCAACGATTTTTATGTTCTCTCTATGAGCGCCATTTACTTAGGTGTTCATAAAACGAATTCATTGAGATGCATTCGAAGAATCTCTTGTTGGTGTCCCTCAATTCGTTCGCCGCTGCTTGAGAGGTGGAAGTCGCTGAGCTTTCCCCTCCTAAAATGTTCCAAGAACCCGGCTTACAAGTTCACGGTCGCGAACAGTTCACAGTTTAATAACGTTCCTTCAACCCCTCTGCAAGCTACGGCGGCGCCCCTGGTGAGACACATAGGAGGTTGAAAACGGACGTCGAATGACAATACGTTCTAGTTTTCTAGGGAACTAAAACTTTGTAACCACATTTCTCTGTTCTTCCTCAAGTAATATTACTAGTACGTTTGTCGAAACCACTTAAATTATTTAATCTAATTTTGAAATTTTGAGTTTATTAAATCGACAGAGCGTGCGTGTATGGGAGCAATTGACTATTATTTTATATCTTAAAGTCTTTGTATTTTCAGTCATATCTAAGATGAAAAACATTTTGTTGGATGGATATTGATGATACAGTTAGTAACAGTCTTTTTTGTACAGTCCATAATTTGCTCGAAAATCATTCATTTTAAGTGGAAAATGAATACTAATGAAAAATATTGAACAATTTCAGTTAAATAAAATGTAACTTTGTACTCCTAGACGAAACGGCCTTGAATTTGAAGTTCACCAGCACATTTTGTTGCTTGGAAACCTTCCTAGCGGCTAGTTCCCGAGCGACTAAATATGCCGGTGAATTTCAAATTCAAGGCCATTTCTTCTCGGTATACAAAGTTACATTTTATTTAACTGAAATTCTTCAATTATCTTGTAATATATTTTTCATTAGAAATAATTTTCCACTTAAAATTTTTTTTCGGACAAATTATGGACTGTATAAACAATACTGTTACGAACTGCATATAATATGATTTAAATTATGGAGTAATGGCTTGAGAGGCAGAAGAAGGGGAGAATCCGAGAAAATCTGCTGCGAGCCGGTTTTCTTCACAAATTTCATATGAATCAACCCGGAATTGAAGTCTGTTCCCAAAGGCGCAAGGCGAGGTGCCTGATCACCAGGGTCAAAGGGAGAAACGGCAGGTGTCCTACCTTGCGTCGCGAGCAGTACCTGCAGAAGCAACCCCAGCAGCGTGGTTAGCGCCGTCGCCGCCTCCATCGCCGTCCACGCCTTCAATTCGGCGCACTGGCACTCGCCCGCGCAAGCCCAGCTCCGCGCACTCCTTCGCACTGGCACTCCGCGTAACACTCGCTGCAACTCACGCGCGCACTCCCCGCAGCGGCCCGCACGCGCTGCGCTGCCTCGGTCGCGGGCCCGGCGCCGACTGGCGGCGACGCCTCCCGCGCTCGCCGCTGGGGGCAGCACCTGCCACGCCAGTCGCGGCCCTTCGCGGCGCCTTCGACGGGACGGCACGCCGGTCGCGCAAGTCATCGGGTTGGATGTTAAATATGGATTGAAATTACAGTCGACTCCGGCTGTAGTGAACTTCTGGGGAATAAACACTTATGGTTTACTATATCCGGTCATAAAAATTAAATAGATTTCTCCACAATGATAGATTTTATTAATAAAAAAATACAACAAAATACATTAATAGCACGAACTTAAAATGCCAATAGCTGGATTATTTTATTATTTTTTTAAAAAAATATAAAAATTTGTAAAATATAAAAAAATAGTTATTTTCAATCGTTTGCTTCCCACATTTTTCAATAGCGATTTCTCTCTATCCTTCTCCAGAGTTCGTGCTCTCTCCTATATTTGATTCTGCATTGTCCACTATCTCCAAGTATCGTAATGCAGTCTTGACATTCTTCAATATCTCTTGCATTGTTGCAACACCGTTCCACTCTCCCAAGTCCTTTTTACTCGCCTAACTAATAGCACACGAGATCCTTTCGGTAGCGGCATGGCGCAAGCGGCTGATGAAGCATCGCTTTTCCGACTGGCACGGCGGGTGTCGCCTAGCTGAGGTGTTGTGGCAGTCGTGTTGTGGCCTGTTGCCTACGAACAACGTCACGCGATTTCTCCCGCAGAATCTCAAGTATCAACAAGCTTGAAACTGAAGCAATCAGTCGTGCTTCGCCGCTGCCAGTAGTAGTCCATACAGGACACAGCCTTTGATTTCCCAGTGAAACTGAGGGGCACAAGGTCGTCAGTCAGGTCCCCATTGCGGGTTCCTTCACCTCAGGGGAGACTTCTTCGATTATGTCCTTTGGCCGATGGTACTTTTTTTTCCTAACTGCCTATTGTTAGAATTTATGACTCTGAGATAATACATTTTTTCCAGAATGGAAATAATTTCCAGGACGTTTTTCCTACGTTCACTGTAGCCGAGGTTCAGATTTCGCCATAACCGAATCTTGTGCTTAATGCTAAACGTAAGTGAAACGAGACCGGTGACTTAAGTTTACTATAACCCAGAGTTCACTATATCCACGTTCACTATAACCGGAGTTGACTGTATTTAGTCACAACACGCAAGGAATTCATGAATGGTTATTTCAAACATTATGGGTACAGGTATTATACAAGTATTTTATACAGTATACATTAAATTTCAAATACTAAATTTGATAGAACTTAGTAAGTAGGGAATAGAGTTTTAGGTAAACATACCTTTGAATCGTGTATTCTAGACTTACAGGACTTAAGAAAAAGGTGTTTTGCATTACCCTGATCCCAAATAAATTAAACTTTACATCACTTACAATGCATATTTTCAAATTGTTGATAAACAAATATGTTTGGATTTTATTTAAAAAAACTACGTATTTTCGAAGATAAATCGAATTTATTCTTTTTTTCTGAGTTAGTACTCGAGCAAGACGTAATCTCGCGATTCCCATGCTAGTTTCTTAAGAAAAAAGAATTCATCTGTGATAGTATTTTCCAAATAGTAGGTCGAGATGATATGTTCCACACGCACTGGAGCCCAATTCAGAAACATAACAACTCACGCGGCTGCAATGTGAGGCATGTTCTTGAAATGAGGCACTCGCCGGTTATCGAGACTTTTTTCGATTTTTACACCCCTTGTCATTAAAAAATCTGCACCCCGAAGGACCCTCCTGATCCGCTGCAAACTGTGTGGGTATTTTGCACACCATTCGCTAAGCCAATGATTTCGTTTTCACGGTCGGCCGCGCACTGGGGGGTAGGTGGTAGGTGCTTGACCTCGCGCCCACCGGTCTAGATTAGAGGGCTTTAAACGGCCGCGTCGGTCATTGCGACATCAGGTAGCGTCGCTAGAGCGTCATCTACACGTACACTGTGCCTCGGCGAAGCTTTCGACAGCCGGTTGTCCAGATGTACGCGTTCGAGTGGGGCTGCATCCTGGGTGTGCGGGAGGCTGGTTGGTCCTGTCGCCGTATTGCGCACCACACCAGTCATACGGACACCACCATCGCCCGCTGTTGGCGGCAATGGATTGAGGAAGGCATATGCACACTGTTGTGTCTTTACCATCCAAAAGAAAAACTCCGTTTCTCACAACATTTATTTCTCACAACATAAAAATACAATGGTCGCCGGGAGGCGAACTGGGTGAGCCGAAGGCTCCGTTTTTGCGGCCGACGGCCGTGGTGAGTGGCAGTGTGGGGGCCGTGACAACGGCCGCGGCGAGCAGGTAGTGTCGCCGGTAGAGAGACGTGGCGGCGGCGGAGCCGTCGCCCAAGTGACGAGAGGCTGGAGTGCGGGGGCCAGGTAGCGCCCGTGACAGTGTGAGGCCGTAGCACCACCCAGGCGATGCCAGGCGGAAACGTCGCTAGCCTAATGTGGCGATGGCAGCGGGGCTGTCCGCTCGGCCGTGGTGAGGCCGGGAAGTGGCCGCGTCACTGGCAGAGCGTCGTGGCGGCGGCGGGGCCGGCGCCCGGGATGGCGAGGCAGTGGCGTTGTGTGTTGCTGTTGCCTCGGCGAGACGAGTCGGTAGACTCGGTCGGTTGGCTCGGGCTGGCGGTTGCGTGCGCTGGTCTTCCTTTGCTCGCTGGCAGACTTTTGGCAGATTCGTAGCTGAACAGGTTGACGACTCGTAGCTGACTTCCCCTGACCCGTTGTCCACCGGGCTTTTATACCCCGGTGGGCCAATGGGAAATCAAGTTTTACGCTACGGTGAGTGCACAGCGCGTTAGTGCTGCGCCCTCTTGACCGAGTCTTTGGGTTTTGCTGGCGCGCGCCGTTTGAGTAGTCGGCGCGCACACAGCACACACGAAATGCAGGATCTGGATGTCCACCACGCACCATGAGGAGGGAGGACCGACGGATTCTCCGCCACGCGCGAACTGATGCAACGGCAACGATTGGCGCTATTCAGCGGGATGTGCAGCCTGCACTCTCACATCCTGTAAGTGCCAGTGTCATTGGCAGGTGATTGCACAACACAAGGCTCGCCGCACGCCAACCGTTACGATGCCTACCACTCACACCCCAGCATCGTCACTACAGACTCGCCTTGTGAGTCAGATTATAACTGTTAGAATGCTGACACTGGAAGAACGTGAATTTTTGGTGGAACATGTGTTTCGAGCAAATAATAATGTCGCGTGGCCGCAGACGGCTGGCGCCCGCGTAAGGATAATGACGTAGCTTCGCCGCGGAAAGGGCGTCTCAGCAGAAAAGGCCTATATAACGGCTTAAACCTCCGTTTAGCGGGGGACGAATGCTACTCGTGAGCTTGTCGCCCGTGTGCACGGACCTTCCACTCCCCGTCGGTTCAGATCGGCCCAAACTGGCCCTGCCGACCTCCCTTCACCTCTCCGTCGGTTCAGATCGGCCCTAACTGGCCCTGCTCTTTCGATTACAATAGGCATAAAGCTGTGATTTGCACCGCAAATTTCTGAGCATTGTCCATAAAATAATCCTGGTCGGTTGATTATGAAATTAATTTGATTTCGTCACTCCTCAGTCCAGCTAGTCCAGACAGACCCTCCGGGGTCCTGCTAGCAGCTTCCCGCCCTTGCCCCTGATCACAGTGCAGTTCGAGTGTCGCCATGGCCGCTGCAAAGTCGCTCTTCCGGAGAACCGTCCTCGCCGAGGCTGGGCTTCGTCAGGTGCCTATGTGAGTTACACCTCTCCAATAAACTGCTGTTTGCCATGACTGGAGTCATCCCTGTTCTTATTGCTCCCTCTCATCCGCCTTAGGCCTTTAATAGAATAGGGAATGGCCCAGAGGGCACCTTATGCCCTTACCGTCCTTCCACTCCCCTGCACGTGGTGCCAGACCCCTTCCCCCACAACAATAAGTACACGGATGATGTGAAACAAATCTTTGTGACGAAATGCCCAGAATCTGTAGTGCCACATCGTGATACTGTACGCGAATTAATTGCGAAGTTTCGACACACAGGTTCTGTAGCAGATGCGCCGGGTGACCTCATGTTTTATCAGAGGAAAAACTTCTTGAAATTGCTGATAAAATGTTACAGAGCCCCACAAAAACAATGAGGAGGTTATCTCAAGAGTATGCCGTCTCATTAGGCACTGCACACACTGCTGTAAGAAAAGAACTGAAACCGTTTCCTTACAAAGTAATGGCCGTGCAAGAATTGCACGTTACTGATCACGAGAAGAGTGCGTTGCGTTATTGTGAGTGGTTTCAGAACTTTGTAAGCAGATGCTTCGATGTTCTTGACATGTTTTTTTTACAGATGTGGCTTGGTTTCATCTTTCGGGGTAGATAAACTCTCAGAACAGTAGAATATGGACGTCAGAGAATCGTCACATCATTCATGAAGCGCCAGTGCATGACCACAAAATCGGCTGAATCGGTTTAGGCGCTGGCGTTGACCACAGACAGACGGACAGACGAACGGACGGACGTCTTTGCCGTCGATTTTTCAATTTCAGAAGCAACAGAATATTGGTTTTGGCTATACCACGAGTTAGAGGATTTTTATTCTAAATTTAGCAATAGAATTTATCCACTTTTTCGTTACCAGACCCCAGTTATAATAGTTTTTCTGGCAAAAATTCAACGTTTTCCGGCGCACGATTATATAACTTACTCTTCTTACGTAAGGCGAGAAAGTAAAAATAGGAGTATGGATTGATATATCGAGAGCACGTGTTGTTGGTCCCATTTTCTTCCATGACAAGTAAACGCAGAGAGATATTGTACCCACATTCTGTATCCCTTCATTGAACAGCTGATGGAGAATGAAATAATGAATGCATATTTCCAGCAAGATGGTGCCACAGCACGTGCCGCCAAACTTTCTTTGGATCTATTGCAAGATGCGTTCAGGAATCCGCATAATTTCGAAAGGGCTATGGCCAGTCAAGATCACCAGATATCACACCTGATTTCTTTTTCGGGGAAGCAGCTAAAGAAAATGTCCACAGAACTCGTCCCAAGACCATTAAGGAATTAAAAGACTTAATATCTTTGTATGTAATGTCAAGAACTTAAGAAACTTTAAAAACAGTTTCCGATAATAAATGTAAAATGATAAC